>OOFC01011981.1:0-11375 GCA_900323345.1 Pseudochromis fuscus
AGCGCAGGGCGAGCTCGGAGCTGCAGAGGGCCACCGCACAGCTGTCTCTGGAAAACTCCGGCTGCTGAGCTCCACGCCGGACACGGGCTCCTGGAAACACACGACACTTTCGACCATCCAGTGATGTCACAGGAGTGCGTTTCTATCGGAGACGGAGTCTGAAAGGTTACCACGGAGACACGCCTTCATTTTGTCCCTCGGTGTTCATCTGAGCAGGAATCCAGGATTTTGTGCAATAATTGAAGGAGCTGTCGGCCATTTTTCACTGACCTCACCGCCCCGCCGGCTCCTTCAGTTACTCAGCAGAACAAAACGCTTTCCTGCACGTGATGAATCGACAGTAAACCACAAAATGAAGGCGGAGCTACTCACCTTTCAGAGTCGGTCTCTGCATCGTGGAGTCTTTTGATGAACCCCCCTCGGTCAGTACTGTCAGTAGTAGCTGCTCAGCGTTAAACGTAGATGTGCCTGTGATGTGCTGACACCTCGGTGCACCTCAGGCAGCAGACTCTCACTTTCTGCTGCCACCGAAACACTAAGAGAAAAACCCAGTTTGTGTTTGGACTGGGAGCCCACCGGGAGCGGGGCTGCTCCTGATACCCACTAAGCGTTGCACACTGCCTTGTCGATGCCTCCACGCCCTCGTAGTGCCAGTTATGCAAGTCGATCTCGCCATGATTCACCTCACATTACACATGTGCCCAGATTGTCTTTTTAATAAATGGATGTTTGTTTGTCTGGAGCGGCGAAACAAATTTCCTCCCCGGAGAGGACGAAAGGACGATCGGAAGAGTTTTAATGAGTTTCTCACTTGAAGGTGGCGAGCTCTCCGTTTTCATTTCCCCCTCTCTCACTTTGTTCTCACAGTAAGACAGATAAAGACTTTTTTTTTATTTTAACAGCCCTGATAGAGATTATAGAAGTGCCTCTCTGTCTGCTCCCATCACCGTGCAGTCGTTTACAAGAGGGAGGTTCGTTAGCAAAAAAAATAAAAAACAAAGACCAGACCTCGCTGTGAAGGATCTCACAGACGTACTTCTTCTTTCAAGTGGTGGTTAGAAGGAACTCTGCAATCAGCGCGTTCTCCGGGAAACGGCTCGGACGCCATCGGCTCGCCCTCAGCTCCTTCACTACAGTGTACAGAGACCAGGAGGAGCTGGACCATGAACTGACTGTTGACCTCTGACCTTTCGGCATCGTTGGACATTTGTGGATTCTGACTGTACAGTTAAAAAAAAAACAAAAAAACACCGTCACCATCTTGTTTGTTGCAGAAACGAGGAAGCAGCTCTAGAAAGGCTGTGATTACACACACTCTGAGGGTGTCGCACAATCGTCGGAGGAGGTTTGAGGTCGCCCTCAGCCGTACAGATCAACAGCTCTCTTCTGCATTCCCCTCTTGTTGTTGTTGTTGTTGTTGTTGTTTTTTTTTATCCTTTTTAAAGACTGTATCCTCTCTGTCACAGGGCGTCGGTGCCTCCTAACGACACGGACAGTATTCTTGGGCATTTTGCAGTGATCTGAGGGCTTTCTTCTGTTTTTATTTTTGGATTTAACAGCTGTTCATGTGATGTTTTTTGAAGCAAACTGATTCGCAGGGTCGGGGGGAAGAACATGTAATGAATGTCGAGCATCAAGGTTAAACTCAGGCAAACCTTCACTGAGATCGATTTAAAAAAACTTATTTTTATGACGTTATTCAAATAGTTTTCAAGAAACATGACGACGACGTGCCCGTTTTAATGAACAAATTCAGAAGATTGTGCCTTTTTTTAACTCGAGTTTTATCAAATTTCCCCAAAATATTTCCACACACACACACACACACACATATATTACCACCATGCCTTCTGCTTTTGTAAACCAGAGATACAGAATAAGCAAATCTACACATATATATATATTTTATTCAAATATATATTGAATTCAAATATTATATTTCAATATGGTCATTTGATACAAATCAGGAAGATCCTACTATTTTTAAATAGGTAAAGATGTGTATATATATTCTACCGGGCATGTTATCACCAGTGTAATTCAGCCTTTTGCCTTCTCACCCTTCTCTGCCTTCTCTCGACCATCAAGCGGCGGCGACACAAAGGCCGCCGCCGCCGCCATCAGAGTTTTATATTTATATTGTACAAAAAAAAAGCAGTTATTGTGTGATCAGGGGACGGGGAGGGTGTGACGGGACGAGGAGCCAGACCTGGGTCAAAAATCATATTTACCTTGTTAGCTGGCGTGTTTGTTTTAACACCTGTGGAGTGGAGGCAGCCGGGTGGAGCTTACCGCCACATCAGGGCGGGGAGGTAAATTAAAGTCACCTTTGCTTGGTTCACTCCATGCATATGATTATCAGCCAGCACTGCACCCAGATCTGCTTTTTTTTTTTTTTTTTTAAATGGCGGTGCAGGTTGTAACAAGGCAGAGACTCGTTCTGATTGGATGATGCAGATCGTGCATCACGAAGCCAGACGGGTCACAGCTGCTGATCGGACCGGACTTTGGTTTGAAGTGTGGACTGTGAACTCGAGCAGCTGTGTGTGTGTGTGTGTGTGTGTTTGTCTGGGCTGGTCTGAACCCTGCCTACACACACACACACACACACACACACACGCTGTCCTGGTTAGAGCGAGGCTTTACTGTGGCTACAATAAAGGGAAACATGACATCACACGTGACATCAGACGCCCACGCAGTCTCTCTGGAGTAGACGGCACAACCATAGAAGCTCCACCCAATCACACACAGCGAGGAAATGGCATCACAAAACCTCAGAGAGAGAGCGGGGAGAGAGGGACTTCCCATAACCTGACTGTGTGTGTGTGTGTCTGTGTGTGTGTGTTTCTATGGTCATGCCTTCCAGCCTCTTGAACAAAGTCCAGCGTTTCTTGTCCGCTCTGCTTCTTAAACACATTAAAATCATAAGAGCAGGGACGGTGGCGTGACCCCGCCTCCACTAGCCCCGCCTCCTCCTGCCCCGCCTCCACCTGTCACACAAAAACCCACCAGAGAGAAACAACCTGTTGATATTTTCAGTTTGGTCGATGCTGTTCTTCTCATTTCTCTTCTGTATTTTCTCACACGTATTACTGTTACTCTTGTAATTATTATATTATTAACTTTTTTTTTTTATGGCATTGTGTCGAACCCTCTCGCCGCCGCCGCCGCCGCCCGGCCTCTTCTCCACAGGTTCTCGTTTATTTCATCGTGAGTTCTCGTTCCGGTTTGCACTCGTTCACATGAACTGTAACTAGTCGGCTTCAGTGCAGTCTTCTTGTTTTTTTGTTTTACTCACGGTGATTTTTTTTTTTTTTTTTTTAAACCATGTTGATGTGGAAAAGAGGAGGGTCACATGATTCCCACATGATACAAAGCGAGGGGGAAGAAACAATTGTTTTCTTTTTTTTGATGTTGTGTATATATATTTTTTTCCATTTTGGAGGATTCTGTAAGAAAACAAAAGAAGAGCATTGTACTGTTTAACCTTTGTATTATTTGACATATCCCCCTGTCCCCTCCTGTCCCCTGTCCCCTCTTCTCCATCTCTCCTCTGGTGTCCACCTCAGCAGTGAGTTTCAGAGGAGAGACGCAGACTTTAGTTTTTAATCCCAGAGGATCCACCTTGTTCTTCTGTTTCCCTTCTGTTCATCTTCATTTGTAATTAAACAATAATCAGGGTTCATTAAAAAAAAGGTAAAAATGGTTTGTTTCCACGTCTTTATTTCATTTCTTTACCTTCTTTGTTCAGGTTAATAATGTTGCATTTACTTCCTGGTCAGAGCAATTTCAACCAATAGGATCATTCCATCTACCTGTGAGTCAGATTCCCACCAAAGAGAAAAATAATCATTTCATCATTAAGGAGAAATCAGGCTTCAAAAGAGGAGGATTTTGGGTCAGGTCTGGTATCCAATGAGTCCAGCGCTGAAGTCTCACACATATTAGACCATGACCTCGGGTTCAAGGGTCAGACCCACCTCCTCGCTCCTCCCTTCATGTCCAAATATGGTCACTTCTGGCTCCAAAAACCAACATGGCGACATTCAAATACCAAACTCCCCAGTCTATAAACAGTCCATGGTTGGAACAGTGTTAGAACAAAAGTTATCCAGTCAGATGGTTGTGGTGTTGTGTTGTGTCTAAATGGTCCAACCAAATTGCTTCAAATGTTTTGTCCCACCTACAAATCTTGATTTTGCAATAAACATGTCGCAGAAGTTCGAAAGTCGTCAATGTGACATTAAATTAGTTACTCAGTTAAAAAAAAGAAGTTTAACTATTTTGATGATTGGAGATTTGTCTGAAGTAAAAATACCACAGCTGTTCCCTCTTCTTAACTGTGTTTCCTCAGTCCTTCTTTAGGTAGTAACCTGAACATCTGGCTGTTGGAGTAACAGTTTGGTCTTTAGGAAATTGTGATTTTATATTGTTTTTTTTTTTTTCCTTCCAAACCAAATTATATAAAAAACATCTCACTTTGATAAGAACACCAGCTGTTACCTGCAGCCTGATCAGCCACCAAGTTACTCACCAGTTGTTCGGTGGAAATATTTTTTTCACTTGCAGGCCTCAAACCAACTGTCACAGCTGAGTCACGTCTCTGTTCAACCACCTGCAGCCTCATCACCGAGTCCTCCTCATTCACGACTCCAGTCATGTCAACAGCACAAGTTGTGGTGAATTTTATGAAAGAGAAAAAAACATCCATAGAGAAATAACCTGACTTCTGCTGCGAGGACTCCTCTGATGGTTGTTGTTCAGATGGAGGAGTCTTGTACAGAGGCCTGTGTTGTGCACTGACTCCTAACATTACACCTGCAGACATTCAGATTAGTACTTTTATCATATGATTCAGGATGACAGCGTAATGTCCTACTCATTAATCTCCATTGAACTTTCAGGCAGCTGCACGATAAATATGCTTCATGTCTGAGGTCACCGCTGCTGGTCATAGTCGCCCTGATAAAATCCAACAAGAACTTTAAATAATTCTGATACTGTCTCCCAGATGACACCTCAGCGATCCGCCCACCTCGTGTTTTTAACGTCTGCCGACAGTTGGAAGTTTTAATTACTCACCAGACAGGCAAATCTCTTTCATACCCGACGTGGGTTTATCTTCTGCTCCGTCTCCTGGTCTGAATCAGACTGATGCTGGTGCCACCTCGCAGATGATGTCTGATTTATCTTCTGCTCCACAGGAGTTTCTTTTAAATCTAAAGGTCAGAACTTATTTTTAGCTTTGATGTCATGGTTTCAGGGTTTGTTTCCTGAGATTCGTCTTTTTATTATAACTGAAAATGTTAATGAGCGTGAATATGATGTACATGTCGAAGCTGGAGCTGCACTCATGAGGTTTTTTTTTTATTGGTGAATAGGTGTTTGTTAAAATAATATTGAAAATAGCATCTTGGAATTTTCCAGTGTCTACAGTCAAAGGATTGAAATATTTGTATTTGATGAATAGATTATGAAAATAATTTTAGCTCCCAGCTCATAAATCAAAAGTTCCCAGTTTAATAGAAGGACACAGCATCTTAAAAATCATGTAGACCCTAAATATCTCCACTTAAACAATATAATCTGTTTTATTATTTTTAATCAGATGCAAGACTAAATATAACTAAGAAGCAAATGTGTTACACATTTCTAGGCTTTTTGGTCACATGGATTATTTAACATAAACATCTAAAAAATAAAATTAAAATATAAACCTCATTAAAGAACCGGAGTTGTTGTTTTATGTTTAATAATCTCTTTACAACCTTTAAACTCTATTTGAAGTTTCCCTCCTGGTTCCTTGATAAAACTCTGTCTCCCCCTGCTGTCACGTGTCAGTACGACCGCTCCCTGACTCTGCTCTCGCTCCTCCTCAAACTCTCGCGAGACTTGCCACCCACTCCAGGGATGGGACGTGAAACCAGAATGGCTTCATAATTGAGTGTTTGCCTGAAGATTGTTTGCATGAAAATGTAAACACACATTTGAGTCTAGACTGATCAGCCGCCGTCTGGAGACCTGCACTGAGGGAAAGTCCCGTCGAGGAAGGTGATAGAATAAAAACCAAAGAGTCTTTAATGTCTAGTTTCCATTAGTTTTGACATTTATATAAATTCAGATGTAACTCCCACGCGTTAGTAGATTACCTCAGTGTGACATGGAAGTTTTAAATAAACTCCATAAAAGGTCAAATTAGGTTCACTAACTTCTTAAAACCACCGTTGCTTATTTTAATTTTTATTACTTTTTAACAAAAGTGTAATAACGGAATTTGAGCTGTTGCCAGGCAACCAGCAGAAACTACCCTACAGGAAGTTGGTTTAATGCTAAGAAATAGATCACTTGGCTTTAATAATCATTTTTACATTTATTTTATATTATTATTGTACAAATGAAACAAATACGACACGATGTGTTGATTGTTAAGCTGTAAGAATTTCTTATGTGTAAAAATCAAAAATGTTGTTGTTGATCCATTTTAAAATAAACTCCTAAACTATTTGTGACTTTCTTTGATCAGATTGTAGCTATGATGATTTCTCTGCAGCTGACAGGTTTATACCAGACTGTAGCTGATAATCCTTAACTGACTACAACAGCACCACTTTGCTCTCTTTTTCTTGTCTCATAAAAATCCTGTTAATCATTTCATACTTTGTTTCAGTCCCTCTCGCCGCCTCAGCTCTCCTCCCTGTTTCCCTTCAGTGTTGTGAGGCATTAATCAGCTGCTGGTCTCAACAGGGGACGGGCCGTATTAAAAGGAGGCTGATTGACAGGCTGTTTGGCCTCCAGCAGAGGGGGATTGTTGTCTGGCTGAAGACCGAGGTCAGAGGTCACAGTCCAGAGGGCCCGAGACAGAAACCAGATCACAACAGAAGGCTAATTATCATGCATTGTTGCCGGACTCCTGCTGAGACGCTGCCTCCACTTTCACCAGCGGGTCACAGTGAGGCCTCTGGACCTCCAGCATTTAAAACCTGGTGAGATCCATTCATTAATCATATTAATCTGATATTTATTGAGTTATATACTTCATTTCTGAGTGAGAAATTAACTGGAAATGTTTGTGTACATGAGAGGGAACAGGTGGGTTCTAGATCTGTGGATATGTAATTTTCTTAAAAGCAAAAACAGTCACATTTAGACATTTTTTAAACATAATTACAAATAGTAAAATATTTCAAACAAGTGTATTATACTGAATAACTGAATTAAAATTAATTTGAATGACTTTTTATGATATATAATAATAATAAACCACAAAAATAAGTATCATAAACAAGCTAAATAAAAAAATAATAACTATAATAAAATTCACCTACATTTAAAAGAAAACATGTAACATTTTAAAGTTAATTAGATACAATTAGTCATAAATATGACATAATTATATAAGATGTATAATTGTTTATTGGGGTTTTTTGCCTGAAAATATCTTCACCTCTTTTTTTTTTTCAAACTTATTCACCTATAGAGAAAATCAAGGTTTTCGTATATTTATTCACAGTAAAAAATAAAACAAGATATTAATGTCTGCTTCGAATAAATTCAGACGTAGGACGTTCTCTTCAGGATTACATCTGAAAACTGTGACGACTGGTTGACTCAGTGCAGCAGTCAGTCAGTGTGTGCAGAGGATTACACACTGACAGTTGCGTACCTGAGCAGCAGGTCTGCGAGTGTATTTCTGGAGGCAGATTGTCCTCGTGGCTCAGTGAGCCGACACTGCAGCGCTCTCAGTAATAAGGACTCATTATCTGCAGGAGGCACGAGAAGAGAAAGTCCAGTAACCGCTGCTCAGAGCTGCTGCCGGGTCGATAAGTCCTCATCCAACTGGTGTGGTCGCTGCGTGGCCTGGAGAAGGGTCACGGTGAAGGTGAGGATATTTCTGTTGGTCTTTAGGAGAACAAGGTGATCCAGTATTTAAAAAGAGGCCTGAGGCTGGATGTTTCAACTTGTGGTTAAACAAATTATACTCAAGACATAAGGATGTAACAAATTAACATGACCTCAGTCTGTCAGATAATTCACATTTTGATTTAAAGAAGACTTGTCATAGCACCTGGTCTTAGTCCACTCTGCACTAAGGAGCAGATTGGCTGTAAATTAATCTGAGAGCTGATATTCAACAATTCAAAGCATCCAATAGACAGTGATGAAACTGTAAGTTGTAGAAATCAACTTCACAAACTCATGCCAGAGGTCAGAGTTTCAGTCACAGGGGAGACAGCGCCATCTACTGAGCAGCAGAGGAAACTGCTGCAGCTCAACCTCAACCGGCTTTCACTCATTTCCATTGGCTGTTTTATGTCCGACCATGTCTAACTAATCTGTCATCTCCGCTGCGTGTAGGCACGGCTGATTCACAGCCTCGGGAGATATAAATAGTTTAGTTCCTTTCTGATGATTTGTAGCAATATTGAGAAGACACAGGGCTGGTTACAGGTTTTTATTTTCTGTTGTTTAATGGTGCGAAACAAGTAGAAATGTGCTTACATCAGAAAATATGAACTTCTTATCATAAAGAAAAGCAGGAAGTGAAATTCAATAAGTAACAGATCAGTCACACTGTCGAAATGTAGTAAGTAATGCAATTATTTTAATTACTTTATAAAAATAATGTAACTTAGTGCATGTAGTTACTTTTCAGGCAAGTGTTTTAAAAGGGGTGATGAATAAAATAAATCAAACCAGTCTTTATTGTCACTGCAGAGAGTAACAATAAAGGCCTGTTAGAGCCTGATATGTAACAATGTCCTGAATTGTTATAAAAAAAAAAGTTAATAAAACATGAAATGTGATAGCTGGTCAATAATGTAACAAAAGTGCTGATCCTGAAGTGTAATAAAAACATTTTTTTAATAAACCTAAAATGTAATAAAAGACCTGAAATGTAAGAAGTTGTTACATTTTGGGCAAAGTTTTTACTTTGTGGGCTCAGCATCGTTACATTATTGACCAGTTGTTACATTTTGGGTTTTATTACATTTTTTATTACGTTGTTACATCTCAGGTAGTTGTTACATATCGGGCTCTAACAAGGCTCATTTGATTTGATTTGATTTGATTTGATTTGATTTGATGAAGCTTAAAAGCTCTAAAAACATTAATTTAAGCCAAACAGTGTGAACCTGAACTCAACACTGAAACTTTAATTTAAATTTAGATCAACATGTTTTAATTTTTCACCAAATCCATCCATCTCTACTTATCCAGTACAGGGTGGTGGGGGAACGGGGCTGGTGCAGTACAGTCCATCAGAGGGACAACACATAAAGACAAACAACCACACACCCTCACACACCCTCACACTACCTACAGCCAGTTTGTAAACACCAGCTCACCTAACGAGCATGTCTGTAGCCTGTGGGAGGACACTCCACACAGAGAGGATCCAGCTGAGGTTTGAATCTTCAGCGCTGACCGTCAACATCATGCAGCTCAACCAAAGAGACAAGACGAGAACCCTCCCACCTCTGATGGACTCAGAGTAGTCCCAATGTCTTCGGACCCTGTTGTCTGGTAGTGAACCAGAAGAGGATTAAAACTGCCCAGAAACCTTTGTAGTAACCAACATCTTCCTTAGGAACTTTTATGTAATTACATATTATTTCAGTAACCAGAACAGATTACAGTTACTATTCACTTAGTCTAGTTCCAAACTGTAATTATAAGGAACTAGTAGTTACTTCCTCAGGGCTTTGACAGATCAGTCTGGACTAAAGTCTCAACTCAGTGTCAACTTACTGACTTTTTTTGTAACTTTCAACATCATAATCAGGTAATAATAATAATAATAATAATTATAATAATAATAATAAAATTTGGAGAAAGATTTTTACCAGAGGTAGTATCCAAGAGGTAAAGTCAGTAAAGGCAATAAAAGTATTTTTCAAGAGGGGACTGACTCAGCCGACCTGATTTCCTGGTGGATGAAGCTGCAGGCTGATGATCTGTTTATTAAAAATGTTATTACACAGCATAATTGATGGTGTTTCTGTAGAAAGGAGCAGATTTTGTCCTCAGCTGACAGTGGAGAGTTATTTAAAGTTTTGCAGGCCTCCGTAGATAATTACACACACGCCGGCTCTGAGTGACTGCACACTCATCTCAGATGGTGTTATTCACTGCAGGTCCAGGCTGTTAAATCCACTGTACGTCTATTCAACTTCAAAGAGTGTTGGCCCGGGTGGAGGAGAGTGGAGTCGGACTCATCTCACTGTCGATTTGTTCTTTTTTTAAAACACACACACACACACGCACACACACTCTTGAATTAGAGCGTGTGAGAGTGTTGGGTCAGGCACAGTGCAGGGTCCCTGGAGCTGTTTAGCAGTTAAGTGGCCGTAATGCATTTAGTGTAAAGTGACTGGGATTGGGGGGCTTAGCCTCAGCTCTCCGCCTCATTCTTAGAAAGTGCTCAGAGGTGCTAATACCAGCCGGATTTATGGCGCCCATTCACAAACAGCTCGATTTTCTGCGGCAAAGAGTCACCCTCCGTCTGAGTCGACTTTCTGTCTCCAGCTCTGTTATCGCCGCCGCCCTCCTCGCTGCTTCTGTCACTTGCATCATTCACGTCTGTCTCCTCTGTGCAACAACCTGTGTTTCTTTACGTCTCCTCACCGTCTGTCTCACTTCAACCAAACTCTCTTTCACACCTAAATTTCCAGCCTCCATCCGAGCGTCGCAGAGACTTAAATCTCGGGTCTCTCTCTCTCTCTAATGTCTCTCGACGGCGCCTTATGAAACCAGCCGCCCCTCAAAGTTGCGTGCTCGCTCTACTCGCCCTACATTTCTGAATACACTCTTGTCTACAGTGAATGAGCAGTCAGTTAGAGGCACAGACAGAGACTGCAGTGCTTCACTATCACGGGTGTGGAAGATGTCTGGAGATCCCACTCACTCTGCACACACTGATTTATGAGTTGTACATGTCATGACCATGAAATGTGTACAGTGACAACATGTATGCTGAGCTTGTGTGTGTGTGTGTGAAGGACTTGCCTGTGCATGAGTGTGCAAACGAACACTAATAATAAACCTGTGCTGTACTTGTTGTATGTGCAACAGTGCATGTCTGTATGTTCACACACAGTCCTCACAGTATACACAAAAGTGCGTATATGTATGTGTGTGTGTGAGCAGGGCTAGGCGCAGTGTGTGTGTGCTCCAGTACACGTACAGCTTATGTAACGCCCAGGCATGTTATAACTTCACTGCGCCTGCTGTGTGTGTGTGTGTGTGTGTGTGTGTGTGTGTGTGTGTGTGTGTGTGATCTGAATCTGGACGCTGACATCTGACCAACAGGTCCTTACATCATGTAATTAAACAGGCTTCTGTGCAAATCCTTCAAACTCACTGACGCCACC
>OOFC01012005.1:17765-31460 GCA_900323345.1 Pseudochromis fuscus
TACCAATCCAGTCGTCATGCTGTGCAGATATGTCTGACTACACACCTCACTCAATAACCATGGAGGTAAAAATCAACCTGTTCTCCCACTGGTATGACAGCGTCTGTTCGGTGTGTGTGTGTGTGTGTGTGTGTGTGTGTGTGTGTGTGTGTGTGTGTGTGTGTGTGTGACACATTATAACCCAGACGGTAATATCTGCCATGCATACATTATCCATCCTCCCTATTATCCAGAAATCACAAGCAGGAGAATTAAAGTGCGGCTCCTTTCAGTCTTGTTGGTGTTTCTGAGCAGACCAGACTCCCGCGTCCCCCTCCCCCAGTCAGAGGTTAAGATAGCAATCAGGACCCAACTGCAGATGGAGGCAGACATTTTAATATTAGTTTAATATTCACAGCAGCTAGTAATTGTTAAAGGACAGTCCAGTCTGCACTGCTCTCCCTCAAACTTTTAATAATTGTGCCAAAGGCTACAAACTGTGAAGCTGTGACCAGGATGGGAAGGAAAAGAAACAAAGATGGTGAAGTGGCTCCTGGGATTTCAGCTGGACCAGTTGGATGGCAGGTTTTGTTTTAAAATAAACTAATTTCATAATTTTTGGATCATTTTTTTTCTTTTTTTAAAATAGATACAAAAATACCACAAATGCAGAAAAGACATTGTGCTTTAATACATCTTGATCCCTCTGTATCATAGAAACGACTTTCCCAGCTAAATTATTTGGAACAAATGTCACATTTCTACCTTTAAATTTGCACCTTTAAGACAGAGGAAAATGTCTCTCACTGTCACTGTGGTCATTTTCCAGCTCAGTTGTCCTGGCTCCTGGAGTATTAAAAAGTTTACGATAAACTTTCATCAAATCCATAGATCTCTGACTCAAATTTCACTTTCTAGGTCAGACTTGATTTTCTCACCATCACCTGTAGTAATTACTCTAATTATCCAGACTTTGTTCAAACTTTGTCCAGTTGTTGTACAGTAACAGCAATGACAAGGCTGCTCTTCAGTTTGAGAGAAATGTGTTAAATACACAGCCTCATGTTAGAGTTTTATTACTCAGTTGAATCAAAGCAAAAGAGCCATTCTGAGGTTTACAATTGAATAAAATGACTTTCTGATTCTTCATTGATACTGACATATCTTAGTAGTGTTAGGAAATAAAAATAGAAGTTGTATGTAGCAAATGGTGCAGTTTTTTTGAATGAACATCACATGTGAGGCGACACTTCCCCAGGAAAAACAAGGCTGCTTTGAAAAGATGAGTGGATTCAACAAGATGCTTAGTTGAACCAACTTCTACTTTTATGTTTGCACAATTAGAGTACTGTATTTTTTTTTTTTTTTTTTGAACAGATATTTAATTTAACCAATATTTATTTTCAAGTTTGTGCAATGTATGGTAACAATACATTTGTTGGTTTTACAAGTTATTTCATGTTGTCTTCACTAGAATTTAGGTGTATACAACAATGTCTTTTTATCATTAAAAATAACTCCACTCCAATTATTGGCTCTCCAACTAGAGTGTAGAGAGCTTGAAGTGTCTTAGCTTACCTAAGTCAAATTTTAAGGCAGTCAGGTTATGAAAACTTCTTATTTTTAATTTTTACAATATAATAAGATGAACCAGATTCTTCATTTTCACATTGCTCTCAGAATAATATGCTCTGTACATTGAGCTCATTTACTCACATGTTTGCTCTAAATGAAGGCTTGTTAAATATATATTTAGTCAACATTTGAAATCATATGCTGCTATTCTTTCATCATCTTTTGCATGTGTTTAGAATTAACACAGTTCTTATCAGGTTGTTGTTCAGGCTGTTCACATTTATTTCACTACTGCTAAAACAGTTTACCTGTTCAAATTTGCCAGATTCAGATTCATCAGATTCAGATTAAATGACAAATGTGATGATAAAATCAGACAGGTTAAAATACTTCAACCCAAAAAATGAACATGAATCAACAGACTGTGTGGATTGTGTTTGATGATTTTGTGAAACAGTGCATCCCCGTTGTTAGTCAGGCTCTGAGCGTCTCTTACATTTTAAAAGCTACAGTAATTTTATCTCTTCTGCTGCGTGTGTGTGTGTGTGTGTGTGTGTGTTTAATGTAAAAAATGTTCATTGTTTCAAAAAGATTCATTAATGCTGTTTTATTCACTGTTTTGTTTGTATATTTTTCTCCTTAATTTGTGTATTTTTGTCCATTTTTGTCAGCAGTAAATAATTGTGTGTTGATGCTTTTACCGCTACAAGCAGAACAGTTTTTGCTTCATTTGTTGAAGTGGAAAAAAAATGTCTCCATGATCAGAAATCTAGAATAAAAAATTTGTGATGAACCAGATGAATTTGATGTATTTGTTTTTTTTTTATCCAGGATCCCAAGAAGGAAAACCTTTTCATCTTAAACACGCGGCCTACAAAGTCAAATGTCAAACCCCATCAGCATACGCACTGAAAGGACAGAATACATCTTTGATTAAAGTCGTTTCTCAGCCTCAAAGCGAGTATCAGAACTACAACATCTGAAGTGGCCGATGAAACGGGCCCGTCTGGAAAATAAAGGCAGCTGACACCAAAATAGCCTGCCTGCTCTGCATGCTCCTTGCTGTTATGCATCAATCTATCAGCCAACCTTATTACTATTCAGATTACACACAGCACACACACACTATTCAGATTAGTGGCTAAGGTGTGTGGCACGCTGAGGGGCGCAGCGCAGACATGAGTGACCTTTTCAATCGTTGCTGGACACTTTGAGCCGGCAGTGAATCCATCTCAGCGAACTGGTGTGATAGGCGATTTCTTGAAGCCTGTCCAAGGCTCCTCTGCTCCACCAGCACGCTGTTGTAATGAATGCACATTACACTTGTTCAGCTGTGGTGCTGTACCTGGATCCTGCTTCTTTCCTATTGTATATCAATCAAGTGTTATTCTGTAGCTGTTCTTTGCTATATAAGTTTGAATGACTTTTAACTACAACACTGCACAAGTTTTTCTTTGTTTATCAGTTTGTGTAGAAAATAGCTGCTATCAGCACAAAAAACGCTGCCTGTGGAGAGTTAAGTAAAACATTGGGTGTCTGCAAATGTTTCACAATAAAAGCCTGGACGGAGGTTTGATCAAAGAGGCCTGTCTCCTGCATGAGGCTTGAATTATTGTTAGGTTTGATGGTCAGAGTAGCAGGAGAGTAAAAGCACAGAAGTTTTTATTTCCATGAGGCGAGTTAGCATTATTCATGACGAGGAAAAATGGTTTTACTGACCGAGTAAAAGACAGGCTTCAATTTTTAGTCAGAGAAATGCCATTTAATATCTTTGCTTTGCGATAATGTGGCACAGAGTGGAAATTTTCTTTTTTTTTTTACAGGTGATGCAAAATACTGCAACTGTGTCAGTCAGATAGTCACCAAACTCTTCAACACAATATTTCACAAACTGCTTCAAATTATTTTGTGTTTAGTGGCCACAGATGATGTTTCTGCTTTCTCATCATGGAGAAAGTAATGACAGGAAAAGTCAGGATGGCATCAGGGCTGTTGGACACCTGACAAATGTCAGTGCCGATAATGATGAGTTAAATTTGTGCTCTAAGTAAAAGATTTACCTCGTGCCAAGCAGCAACTGTATTTCTAAAAAGAAGCACTGTTCCTGGTAACAACAGCTTTCAATTAGGTTTTTGCTTTTACATGAACAGACTGGGAAGCTGAGGTAGTGAAACATATGAAACACTGGATTTTAACATTTTTCCAGTGGAAAAAATATTTTATTTACAGCAAAATCCTGCGAGGTGACCCTGTGTGATTTCTTTAAATGCTGCATGAATTAGTTCTTTTAAAAATTACACATGAGCAGGTATCATGGACACACTACGTGAAGTAACAGCAAACACACTGCCTGATAATGGCTGCTGCTTCCTCGTGTATCTCCAGCCAAAGTCCTGCTTAATTATCCACACGATTTTTTTTTTTTATAACATTTGCATATGTGTTGCTTATTAGCTCACCAGTAAAACAGGAAACACACAAGTACACTCACTATGTGGAGTTTAATTACAGTCTAAGTGTATCTACAAATGTGACACAGCACATAATGTAACTGTTACAAACAAAAGTTACAATGTTTTCCTCTGTGGTGAGATTAATTTTTTTTTTTTCCTAAATTACAAAAACGTAGGTTTCCACATGGCATCGCAGTTAAAGGCTTTGATATTTAATATTGTGTTCAGGCCTCAGTGAAGAAAATTGTTTGTGACCTTACACTAACAAGATGTTACCATGTTAGGATAACATTATTTAAATCAGGGTTGTAATTATCTTTAAGTTTTAAAAAAAAACAACAAAAACAAACAGTTGTATCTGCGATCTGTAATTATTAGTGATGATACCCAGATAACATTAGATTAAAAAATATATAAATAATTGAAAAGTTCAGATAATTTTCAGCGTATAAAAATGTAATGTAACTGTAATTTATTCTACGTCTGCACTGAGTTATCCCTCACTGTTTGGATTCAATATTTTATTCAGAGATAGAAAATACAAGTGAACATTGACCTGGTCCTTCTTGGTGTTTTGGGGGAAATGAGTCAGGATTCAAATGTTTTAATACAGAGAGGAAAACTATTGAGTTTGGTTGAGAAGTAGAAAATGAATCCACAGTAAACTCACTGTGCAACAATCACCAATTTGTAGTTTGAACCTCATTTCATTCATTCCTTTTATTTTCAAATAGTTTGTAATTATCAATTCCCCTCAGGTCTGGACTGATACTGAAATAAATCCCTGTGATTCTGCACTCACCTTGTTTTCAGATCACAGTGTTTGACATTTTATTTCCATGTGGTTGTGTGTAGCACAAGCTGCCCTGTAAGAGATCAAACATGAACCATCCAGATCCCACCCCACACTGCAAAATAAGAGGCTCCAGAAAAAGCCCACGACAGACACAGAGAGGGAAAAGACAGCAGACACCTACACAAAGACATCACAAGCAGCAGATAACTTAATAGAGGGATCGGACACGGGCTAAAAAGGAAGAGTGAAATCATTAGGATGCAAATGAGAGGGAACGATTAGCATGTGTGTGAGAGATTGAAAGAGATACTGTATGAAAGGCAGAGGACGAGATTGACTCGTCTCCGCTTTCACCAGGTTTCACGCTGAAAGCAACAACTGTCACATGTTGGCTGTCAAAGATCCAGGCGACGGGTGCAATTAATTTTACAGTGATGACTATTTTACCAGCTACAGGAATTTGTTTTACAATGGCCTGACTTGTCCCTCTGTCCAAACCATTTCATGCAGCATTTTATCAAAAACATGAGGGGTGGGACTGGCGAGGGTCAAGCTTCTGCAAGTTGATTTTCTAACAAAGTCCAGAATTACAGTCTTTTAAGAGGAGAGTGCATTATTTTTGTATCACGTGCTGCCCTAAATACTGATCAGCACTCAAACGTGTTACTCTGCAGAAAAAAAACAGTCGCAAGTACCGTATTTTCCAGATTATAAGCCGCTACTTTTTTTTTACGTTTCTCATGTACCGGTGGAACGAAGCTCATTGACTTTTTACAAGCTAGCTGCCGCAGATACATTTAGCGTCGTCACATCAGACCCGGTCAGAGTGGACCACATGAAACTGTTCGAATAAATTCAGTAGCGGTTTATAGACAGGTGCGCTCAATACTGGAAAATACGGTAGTCCAATACTTACCCAGTTGTGGGTTAAAATAATTCATCTTTTTTAGTGTGCATACTCATGATCTACACTTTTAGTACAAGTTACTGTTCATATTTGGAAGTGATTTGGTAACTGTATACTTGTAAATGAAGTGTCCTCCAGTAATCAACCATATGTAAAGACTGTAACTGTATGTAGATGGACATACTTCCCTTCCCGCTGTCTCCCCCCCACTCTGTAAAAAACAGTGTGTGTGGGACATGGTATTGGTATTAAAAGATTAACAGTAAATCCTCATTCCACAGCAATGTAGCTCTGATGAAAAGTGAAGTTCCCTTTGAGGTGGGATCTGTCTGCTGCTGCAGTGAGCTGGTCCACAGACACTCCACTGTGTTTGATCTACTGTACAAATCAATCTCCAGATCATATGAATCAAACCATGTGACATCAAAGCCAAATACCTTCATATACAGTGCACGGATTTGCCTCAGCAACAGCAC
This sequence comes from Pseudochromis fuscus, assembly GCA_900323345.1. Lineage (NCBI taxonomy): Eukaryota > Metazoa > Chordata > Actinopteri > Pseudochromidae > Pseudochromis > Pseudochromis fuscus. The sequence continues at coordinate 23,952 of OOFC01012005.1, forward strand.
AATGACCCGAATCCCTGCATTAAGAGTCCACTGCTTTTTATTATATAGCAGGTTATTTAAATGTGTCCATGTTGACCACATGCAGATTAGGATTAAAATAGAAACACAAAGAATTTTTGGTTCATGACTTCATCATAAAGCTGATTATTGTCTTGCACACCAGCTATTTCAAGAAGTGACCTTAAGTGACCTGCAACATGTAAGCAGCAAACAGGGACTGTATGTAGAAATGTGAAAGTGTAAAAAAGTGCAGTACTCCCGACGGCCACTAGAGGCAGCCTCCAAGTCTGGATCCAGTTTACTTCTATTCACACAGTGTTATTTTGACTCTGGTGGGCCATCTGAAAAAAAACATAATTAAGTAGATATTACCGTATTTTCTGGACTATTGAGTACACCTGTCTATAAGCCGCTATTGAATTTATTCGAACAGTTTCATGTGGTCCACTCTGACCGGGTCTGACGTGACGAGGCTAAATGTATCGGTGGCACGGAGCTTGCTAGCTTGTAAAAAGCTAACGAGCTTCGTGCCGCCGATACATGAGAAACACCGGTGTTTAAGTTCAAAACGTCGGAAAAAAGTAGCGGCTTATACTCCGGAAAATACGGTAATCTTCAAAAAGAAGAATATTCAGGGGCGTGGTTAGCTTGATTGACAGCTGGCTGGTGCTGAACTCCAGTCTCATCCACATTTAGCAGTGTGATCAGGTTCAAGGGTTAGACCCGCCTCCTTCATTTCCAAATATGGCAACCAAACAACCAACATGGCAACATTCAGACGCCAAACTCCTCGTCTGTGGTCCATGCTGACCAACGACCACACACAGATTAAGACTAAATTATAAAACGTTACAAATTTTTGCTTGATGACTTCACCAGAAAGCTGATTATTGTGTTATGCAGGCAAAACAGATGCTGTCATTGTGCGAGCAGGTACATACCAGCTATTTTTACTGTAAGACGTGACCATAAATGACCTGCACCATGTAGATAAACAACAGTTATACACACATCCACAAGCAAAGACAAACATGAAAATAGCTCTTAGTGAAAAAAACAGTCTTAACATTCTTCATAGACTGTGGGTATTTATAGTTAATCACATTGCAAATCAATTAAAACACTTGAAGACACAAATTAAATGAATTAGGATTAATAAAATATGTTTATATAATAACATGAGCATGGTAATTTGTCGTGAAATTTTATCGTGAACACATCAAGCTTCAACTTTTTGCTGACCTGCTTTCTCCAGGCCAGACTGTTTGTGGCTCTAAGCTGCTTTCAAGCTGTGTGGTTTGAGAAATTAAAGCTAAATCAAAGTGCCTGCTCTAATAACTCTCCACAGACGGAGACCTGAAGGTATCCTTTTGTAACATGTAAGAATTACATAAATCCTATTGTCAGCAGATTAGACTTTTTTTCCCACTTTCTTTTGGCCAGGAGGACATTTCTGGGGAGTCCTCGCACCCGTCTGGCTCGTTCCCATGAGAAAGTCTCAGCCTATGAGTCCGACACCGGAAAATGGGCATAAAAAAAAAAAAAGCCAGACACCAGAGGTTGTGTGTGTGTGTGGGGGAGTGAGGGCGTCTGTGTGTGATCTGAGTGAATCACACCATGTTTGAACAGTGATGCTCTCTGTGATGCTTTGGGAAAATAACGCTGAGTAAGAGGAAGAAGGAGGCATGTGTCTTCTTGTACTTGTTGTAAAGACCCACTCATGACCTTTGAGGAGATTTTGAAAATGAAAGGGTTTGGTCACATCCCTCTTCTTCAGTGGCTTCTTCAACATCATCCCACCAAGTCAACAGGCTTTCATTGTTTGTTTGTCATTGAAATATGATGAGTCATGCAAATGGGAATAACAGTGGAAATGCTTGTCTGATGGAAGTGAAAAATAAAAACACCAGTGAAAGATCTTAGAGAGATGTTCACAAGCAGTGAAAGCGCCTGTATAAGGAGTTGGGGGTGTGGTTAGTTTGAGTGACAGGTCTGGTTTCCAATAAGTCACTGGGTGGTGATCTCAATGATCAGTCCCGCCCCCTAACTCCTCCCTTCATATCCAAATATGGTAAATGGAGTACATTTATGGAATACACACGCTTTCATGACCTAGCGCTTCACAACGCAACTCATTCACCCATTCACACACCAATGACTACAGAGCTGCCATGCAAGGTGCTAGCCACCATTGGGAGCAACTTAGGGTTCAGTGTCTTGCTCAAGGACACTTCGACATGTGGACAGGAGGAGCAGGGGATTGAACCCACAACATTACGATTCACAGGCCACTCTACCAGCTGAGCCACAGCCACCTGAATCCCTGGTCACTTCTGGATCCATCAATCAACATGGCGACATTAAAACACCAAACTCCTGGAGTCAGTGATGTCACACTTGCTTTGTCCACTCTGTGTAAAGTCTATGGGGTAAAGGCAACATCAGAATGTATTGTCTTGATTTACTGCCTCAGGGATTAACAGCTTAACATCAAAATAAAAAATAAATAAAACTATAAATAAAACTGTTAGCTATGCTGAGTACACAAGTTTGAAGTATAATGTAAAAACAATTCTGTAATTTTACACATTTTTTATTTTTATTTGTCGTTTTTTCTTAAATTTTTCAAATACACATAAAATTGTTAAAAAAATTACAAAAATTGACTTTTGAATTTTAGAATTTCTATGTCTAATGTAAATATAATGAAAACCGGTTACCTGTTAATTTACCACTGAAATAAAAAATATATACATAATCTTACCATAAAACACAATTGTGAATTGACCATCTTTTTACAAATATTTATTTCATATTTTTTAAATACTGTTCAGGGTTAATATCAGAGAGTAGATATATTTCTGAGATTTTACACAATTAGTGGAAATTAAAAGCTTCGTTCCTGTAATTTTAAATAGACTATTTATACATTTTTGCAACAAGCATTTTGAATAAATGTGTTTTATTACTTTCATTCTGTTCATGTCTGTATATTGGTGTAAACTATATTTTTACAAGTTGGTTATTTTACAGTATTTGTTGTGGTGGCTTCACTTCTGGAAAATTACAGTTTTTGTTTATTTTATGTGATCTAAAACAAGCTGATTAAATATACTGCAGAATGTAAATGATTCTCAAAGGAAACATGGACACATATAAATAAATCAATCAATAAAGGTCCTGAAATTCCTGCTCATTGTTCAGCTCAGATCTGCAGCTCCTGGAAATATTTTTTTTATCAAAGAGGTTCAACCTGTTATTTAATCCACGTCGTTTTTCCAGCAGCACTGTGAGTGTTTGATGGGTGTGTTCAATAAATATGTGAAAGATTAGGAGTATAATTTACTTAAGTGTGTTGTGTTTATCTACATCTGTGACTGACTTCATGTTCACAAATCCCAACTGAGCACAGTGAAAATATAACGACACAGTCAACACTATGTTACTTAAACTGGGACGTTTCAGGAAATGATGCCGGTGACATATTCACCTTTTGTCTTGTGTAGGATGTGGATCAATATGACCCCATGTAGACGTGATGTTTACAGAACAGTTGACATGACGACTGAGTCATCTGAGTGTTAGGTAAGTGTTACAGTGGCCCACCTTTGACCTCTGACCTGGAGACACAGTTTGGTGCTCATGTAATAGATTTCTAAATGTTTAAATACCAGACTGGTGAAGCTAAAAAACCCTTTACTCACGATGACTCAGCAGATTTTTTGTATTTGCATTGACAACTGTTGATTCTCAGCCATGAGTCAGCTCAGGTACAGTGTGACTTCTGCCCACCACTGTGACCTTTCAAAGGTCAAATACACCTCTTCACAAGTTTGGGTGCCAGAAAGGACTTAAAGGAATATTCCAACATTTTTGGAAAATGCAAGAGCCGTCCTTAAGTTGAGCCAACAACCCAACAACATGGAGTTGCTGTGTGGGATGCAGAACTACTGGCACAAGACCGCCAGCGCTGGAAAGACCTGGTTCATGTGGTCGGCCGGGGTTAGGTGTTAGGTGTTAGTCTTTGTGTGTGAATGTCATGGACTGTACACAGAATGGACAAAGCTAACATGCTAAACCAGGAGTTTGGCATTTGAACATCACCATGTTGGTTGTTGGGATCCAGAAGTGACCATATTTGGATATGTTGGGAGGAGTGAGGAGGCGGGTCTGACCTCTGAACCCGAGGAGTACTGTAGGGGCCTGGATGTGTTTCTTACTTGTCACTGTTTGGTGCAGGGTGAGAGGAGGCAGGGTCCGGACACTTCTGTTGACCGCTAGTTAATGTCATCATGTGATCCAGTTCTGTAGACCCACGCATGTACGTTTAGGATTTACGTCTTGTTGGAAGGTCAAAATAAATATCGCTAAACTGCAGCAACGGCTACGTGTCACTTCCTGGATACGGCGTCAGATAGAGCCCTGAACTCTCCCCTCTGTGGCTAAATTGTTGCTGATAGCCACGCAATAAGTATTTCATGATGATTTTTGAATTGAAGTCAGAGCCAGAGGGTTTTTTTGCACTTGCACTTTTGTCACTTCTGCACTGGCTTCATTTTTGAGCCCCAGTTGCTTCATCATTTCTATAAACAGTCCGAATGTGAAGAAACCAGATGCAGCGTTACTGTGTCAGCTGACAGAGAGCTAGGCTGACTGTCTCCCTTTACGTTGAGTCATTATGGTAACCTAGACCACCTGTCTGCTTGGCCTAGTACAGGAGGGGTGTTGATTTCAATTTGGAAACAAAATATGAATATTTCACAAATGTGGAAACATTCCTTTAAAAGGCCGAACAATGTTCATTTGTGATACAACAGAAAACATGAAGACAAGCTCTCCTGGAGTTAATGAGATGTGTTAATTGAAGATATATAAACACCACCTCAGTCTCATTTGCTCTGAATTAAGTACATTTTCCCACATGTGAGCATTGTCCAAGATCCTGTTTGTAAGATCACTCTCAGATGACTGAAGTCGTGGCAAATATGTGACATTCACACACACACACACACACATATATTCAGACACAGCCCACGACTGTTTTCTTATTACCAGAAATTCCCTGAGAGAAAATGATGAGAACTGAAGCTGATTCACACTCACAGCTGACTGACCAGCTCCTCCACCATTGGCTCACCAGTCTCTCCAGTTGTGCTTTCGTTGGTACTTTGTCACGAGGAGTGGGCGGCCCGGGTCGGACAGAGGTCCAGCTGTGTAGGAGCTGAACGTCAGAACAACGACCCCCGGCTGAACCCGACCTCCTTCCTCCCAGTCCTGTAAAATAGTTGCAGTTTTAATTCCTGTGAAAAAACTCTTCCTGCTAAAACATTTATATTTCTGACTCGTAAATTGTTCTAGGTTTGTTTATTGTTCAAAAATCATGTCAATTATTTTGTCTTTACTTTTGTTTTTACTTCAACTGCACATTTCCTCTTGTTTTCAGCACAAACTCAGCTGCATGTCTCATGTTTTTGTGCAGGGAAAACACACCAGCATAAACTCTGCTTGGTTAAATTATTATTAATATAACACAGCAGGAGGTGTCTGGGGTGTGTCCTGCTTTAAAAGTTGTCTTTTACTTCCTCATAATTATTTTTACATATTAGACATTGGGTATTACCCGAGGAACAAGTGATTCAGTTTTGGCCAAAATTAGAGGAAGATTTTCTGCCTGAAAAAAATAAATAAATAAAAATCCCCAAATCCTGGGAAACCCCTTCCTCTCATGTCGGGCACATGATTTAAAAATTCAAACCTATGCCTCGTGGAGGTTTCTGGTGCTTTGTAGTTTGTTTGCTTGTTATTAACACATTATCTATATTACATTTGACATATGTTAAATTTAGAAGCTCATGTTTGGTTTTTAAAAGTGTTTTAATCCCTTTTTTTGCAATCTGTCTAAACATGTTGGTATTTCTAACCTTTAAAACTCTTTCTTGTGCCTCTCTATAATTTTCCTCCTCCTGCTCCCCTCCTATCTTTACTGAGTGATTGTGTGTCTGTGGGTGTGGGCGGCACACCTGGGCAGCATTACCACATCACCTCTGGCAGGAAACCAACCCCGGGCCCCACCTCCAGTCTTTGCCAAACGGATCCTTTCACCACAGGAGCACCACAGCTCTGGTCCCAGTCTCTTGCTGCCATTTCTTCATGAACTCATTGTTGAACATTTATTCTCTGTGTCGTGTACATTTGTCAGTCTGTGTGTTTCCTGGGAATCACCTGCCCACCCGACATTAACATTTCATCACCAAAATTCACTCAAATAAAATACGGTATTTATTTATTTTTTGAGAGATAGTGTATTATATTTTGGGTTAGATCAATGTCCAAGGAAAATCTGCTAATATATCAAGACAGTGTTGCTACTTCACCACAAGAGGGCAACAGTGTTCAGTCTGTAACATCAGTACAGCTGCAGGAGGTTTGTGCTTCCTAGTTTCAGACTTTTTTCATGTTTTTTTGTAAATACATTTCATATACATTCACCTGACAAGCACTGACTGAAACTCCACACAGAAAGGTCCAAGCTGAGATTCAAACCCACAACCTTCCTGGTGCTGCCCCATTTAGAAACTCATGTTACTTAATATCAGTGGGGGACAAAATACTCAACTCCAGTACTTCAGTCAAAGTACTGATACTTGTAGTCAAATCTTACTCATCTACAAGTAATAGTTACTTGGTCAAAACTTTCCTCAAGTTAAAGTAGTAAAGAAAATACTTAAGTATTCAAAAGTACAAAGTACATTTTCTAACATCAGTACATTGCTGTGTTGTTTTCTCAGTGACTGACTCAATCTCTGACCAATGTTTGCTTCCTGTTAATGTGGTATTTTAAGCTGAAAGGGCTTTGGTGAAAAGAAAACTCCTTCCTGCAGAGTGTGTATAAAACTTTATGTCAGTCGACTGTTGTGTGTTGCTTTTTTATTCTTAAATTTCCCATCAAGACGGCCAACGTGCCGTGTAGTGTTAAAAAATAAAAAACAAAAACATCAAAGCCGTACTGTTTCACCTCTTCCCTCCTTGGTTGTTTCTGCTGCTGGTCGCCACCAGTTCACCTGCTGCTGCACCTCGACTTGAACAAACTGGCTGAAATCCATTATCAGCATAGACTGTAGATGAAGTAAGTAACTGTAAGATTAGTAGAAATGTAGTGGAGTTGAAAGTTCAATATTTGTCTTTAAAATGTAGTGAAGTGAAAGTCAAGTTTCCACAAAACCAAATACTCAAGTAAAGTACAGATACTCAAGAAATGAACTTAAGTACAGTACTCAAGTAATGGCGCATTTACACTGGTACCTACTTACTTCACTTCACCTCAGATCGCTCGGGATCGGCCCCTCGGTTGCATTTACATTACCGAGGATAGTCCCTCCTCCGTGTAGCTGGCCGTCATTCGTGACATCATCTTTTATGCGATTCTTTCGTTTCTGACCGCGCCGTCCAGCTCCTGCTGAATTTTCTCATCAGCGACTAATGACAGAAAGGTTTGCACCTCGTCCTGCT
>OOFC01012024.1:2948-25311 GCA_900323345.1 Pseudochromis fuscus
CCTCTCATCTCCCTCAGCAAGAGACGTCGGAGGGAAGCTGAAAAACATTTCCAATGCAACTATCATTTAAACACACACACACACACACACACACACACACACACACACACGCACGCACGTCTGCTTCCATGCATACACACATACACACCCTCGCAATGCAACGCGTACAGTTTCAGAAGTCTTTCATATGGCACCAGTTGCGTCTTTGAAAGTTTAAAAAAAAAAAGGCTGCCAGATTGTCTGCATTTTTTTCTGAATTTCCCTCTGAGTGCTTGTGAGGGAAGTTTTACATGAACATGATTAAAATATGAATGCAATCCCGAATGGATACAATTCCAGATGAATCCAGCTGAATAATAATTTCTGCCTGTGAAGCCTCAGAAAAAAAAAAGAAAAACATTTCAATCTGAAGGTGATAAAAGATTAAACAGATTAAACTCCCTGCCTATAAAAAGAAATCAACAACTTCTGGTGTGTAGGAAGAAAAAGGATTTTTTTTAATTCTCCTGACACCTTTGAGCCACAGTGACTAAATAATACTTAACCATATGGCAGATGATGACAATAATAATTCCCTGTGGAGCAGCCACTGTCAACCTAATGACTCTCCTCCGTGCCGTTGCTTTTAGGAGCGTGTAAAGTCACAGTGGACTACAGAGTGGGATTAGGGTCATCCTGGTGGAATACGAGGCAGGATTTCTCTCAAGTGGAAGGTAAATGGATTTTTGCTCACACTCCTGTTTTCAGTGAAGCAATCGTGTGTCAATTACACATCACACAGCAGGATATATACCCACTTTGTCTGCCCCCCCCACCGCTACTTGTTAGCCTTAGACTATTGAAACATGACAGAGTAGTATCTCCACGTATGATGCACCAGCTTTGTTTTACAACTGTGAAACATTTGGGATGGTTGAGCTGTTGTTCCATAAAGGTGCCTGTAGAAATGTAGAATATATTTGCTTTTAACTGAAATCTTTTAGATGACTTGGTTTTAGATGAGAGGAAAAATATAAAAGTTAAAAAGCATAAAATAAAAATTCTGAGAATTCTGTAAACTCTATATTTAAAACATATGAAGCCAACATTTACATAACATTTCAAACATGACTAATCAGCAAATGTGGGAGGGACGCTGCATGTATGAGAGTACAACAAAATATTTAATGTATGTTTAAGCTATGAAATATAAACAAGGCAGTTGTGTTAAAACTAAGAGTGTATTAAAGCAACAAGACTGTCAGATTATGGTTGTCTTGATAACCAAACGTGTTCTCCAATTTATTTTTATCATGTACTGCAGCATATTAATAACCACCAGTGCACCGTGATACTGTACAGTTGTTAACATTTTACCACCTACGTCACCTTTCGTATTTCCGGACAGAAACTTTTTCCTTCAGCATTTTCAGCATTTTCATCATAAACATTTTGCATATGGTGTGTGATTAAAATACTGAATCCACTGTTATGTTCCACAATCAGTTGCTAATCAGTGTGATATTTACCAAACACAAACATCCCGCTGTCTGCTTTCAGATTCTGGATCAGGTTCAGACTCAAACATGTTCAGACTGGTGTGAAAAGTTTGAATTTCTAGTCAACAAAAGTACATCACTTTGTATGTTTACATCATAGATTGTATATAGCATGAACAAAGCTAACATGACATTTGTGGACTCTTGAGGAGGCAGGTCTGACCCTTCAAACTGAGGACACTGCTCAACATGTGACACGAGTTCAGGTCTATAGTCTCATTGGTGACCACACCTGTCAATCAAACTAAGAAAGTCCCTAAATCTCCCTCTTCTTGAAGACTAATACCAATCTTTTTTTCAGATGGTCAGTAGAATATATTCAATTCATAGAAAACAGTAACCTTTAGCTGGATGATGGAGAATCTTCACAGACATTTTGAGAAAATTAATTAGTCAGTTTTAATTCTAACTTAGAAATAAGAAAGTCAAAAATAACCTTCCAAATTAAAACAGTGGTGAAGACTGTTAATGAAGGTTTGAGCTGTAGTTATTTAGATGTTAACAGGAGTTAAACGTATTTTCTCTTGTTGTACCTGTTCTGCATCTGTGGGTCAATAGTTTCATTATTTTTAGATGAGGGAGAAGCAGGTGGTCAGTCTGATCAATGTGGGAGTCAGGGTGAGGGATAGAGGAACCCTTGGTGACTGTGGTCTGGGGTTGACTTCACGATCAACCTGACATCAAATATTCAGCAACAACATAGTGACACACTGAAACCACTCGGTGTAGACCAAGAGGAGGCAGGGACATAATCACAAATACTCATCATCACCGGAAGCCGTGTGTGTGTGTGTGTGTGTGTGTGTGTGTGTGTGTTTCACACTTAACACTGGCACTTATCCCCGACAGATTATAGCCCTGCACATCAAATATTAAAGCGGGGGTGTGAATTATTGATCCAATCAATGACTGCAGATCAGAGCTCTCAGCTGGTAGAGGAGGAGCTAATGAGTGGGTGCTACATGGGCAGCTAAGCATGAGCAGCACTGTCAAACCCCAGATACACTGCTCCTGTGCTGAGCTGCTGAAACAGTCAACCATTACCACTGACTCTGATGATTATCTACAATATTTACACGTTTTAAACTTGCAATCATCAGATTTAAGGAAACAGTGTATAGGTAAATATCAACACAAATGGCATTTAACACAAAGCTGAATCATTGTGTTTTTGTTATCTAACGAGTCCTTTACATCTGTATATGGAGTGGCTCCTTTTCAACACAGGCTGCCATCTTTGCACCACCATGTTCTTTAGCTCAGAACAGACAAACCAAATCTTGGATCCAGAGAGACACGTTCAGGTATTAACACTAAAGTGGCAGCTGGATTTTGGTCGAACCACAGCACTGTTTGTCAACCACCATTACATGAAAAAAAAGAAGATGAAAGAAACGAATCAGTATTTGCGCCTGGTGGCCAACGTAGTGTCTCCTGGAGGTGGAACAATCGGGACCAGTCCACAGGCTGTGTATAGAATGGACAAACATGGCATCACCTGTTGGTTTGTGCACTCACATTTTGAAGTGGGGAGTTTTGCATTTGAATATCTCCATGTTGGGTGTTTGGAGCCAGAAGTGACCACATTTGGATATGAAGGGAGGAGTGAGGAGGTGGGTCTGACCCTTGAACCCAAGGACACTGCCCAATGTATATGAAACTCAAGTTCAGGTCTAGTCTCACTGGGTAGTAGACCTGGAACCTCCATGACACAAACATGTATATTAGTCCATCATTGATCATCAGATTGGAGCTATTATTCCCAAAACCAGCTATTTGTAGTTGTAGGACCTGATGTATTTAGTTTTTAAGACATTTCCCAGTTTCACCATTCACCATGTTTTTCACAGTTTTTCACAATAAATCTCCTTCAAAACCTCTTACTAGCCAAAATCATCTTCTCTCAAACCTAAAAAACTTCATGCATTTTTTCCACAGAAGTTTTTTTTTTTTTTTTTTTCCCTGGGCAATGACTGCCACCAGACTGTGCATGGCTGCCAAAGAGCTTGTGCGATTAATCATTTTGAGCTCTGAACCATCTCTAATTTAATACCCAAAACTAACCACTTAGTTTATTGAGCTCGCTCGCTGACACGGATGCTGGACGTAAATTGCAAGTTGTGGATTCATCCAATCTGAATATAGAGATAAAGAGCTAGGTCAAACTTTTTCTTTTCTTTTTTTTTTGAGTCAAATACAATTTTTTGGACGATACTAAAACACATTGTCAGCTCTAGAATTCCTAAACTGTTCAGCTAATCTGAACAAACACCCTCACAGTTTTGTTTTATATCCAGTGTGCTAGAATCAACACAACCAACACACTGCCCAAACACTGCACTGGATTTCACACACACACACACACACACACACACACACACACACACACACTCACAGGTACAGCAGCTGTGAGCACCACATCTGATTACATTATTGACACTGGGCAGGAAACACAAGTGGAAGCGTGCCTCAGCTGAGTCTAAAATACACAGAGGGACAAGGGGCTGCTCCTTCACATTAAATGACATGACTGGTTTACATCACTCGCTGCTTTACTGCGTGCCGGGAACAAAACTGACAGATTAGTGCAGCTCGTCTTCGAGATCCATAAATCGCTTTGTTTATGTACTAGAATTGTTGATCCAGCGTGCTGCTGTGTTTGCCAGCCTTAGTTGTGTCTGAGTGTCTCTGAAGCCCCCGGGGTCTGTGCTACAACTGATGATTAGCATTTACATAATGAGCTAAATGTTAGCTGCTGCCTTTAACTGCTAGTCCACAGCTGTAGGGGGCAAGATGACCTCCACTTGGCAAGACTCAGGAAAGAGCGGGGACAACGACAGACTTAGAAGGGCAACATTAAAGTTCAAGATGGTGGATATCCCGAAGGAAAGCCTCTATTTAAGTCCCCCTTTGAAGGTTACCTAATATTAATTTAACAAATATCTACTCTATATATATCTTATTGTAAACAAATCAAAAAGACCCACTAAACCATGATGTACCTCATTCCTCTGAACCTTAAAGCTCCACTGATCAACACAAAGTTAAAAATACATTCAAAGGCCACACTGTTATACTGGGTAACATGTTCCTTAATTATCATGAACACACTGCGGCCTATTTTAAGACAAACAGTGTCCTGCTGCCCAAAATACTGTAAAGGTCACCAAATGTGAGTGATTTGCATCTATTTACATCTTCAGTAGGTGTAAGTGTCTCTTTATACATTGATATTGAATTTTAAAACTAAAGCCCCCCATTACTGCTATAGACAAGCACATTGGCTGCATTACTGCTGCAGCTGGTCCCAGCCTTGATCTCACAACCCCTTCTTTCCCACTAGAAAATACGACCCCAATGACCCCCAAAAGTGGCAACTACTTTCCCAAGGATGCTGACCAGTGTGATACCCCGATAACTGGTACACACTCTCCAGTCCCCCTTCTTAAAAAAAGGGTACCACCTTTCTGGTTTGGCAGTCCAAGGGCACTGTCCGCTAGGTCTATACAACATTACACAGGCGTGTCAATCCTGACAGCCCACAATGTCCAGGGCCTTCACCAAGTCCACACAGGTGCTTCGACAATGCGGAGTTTTCTAACTACCTTAGTGACTTCCCCCATGGAAATGGACTCCAAGTCCTCCAAAAACCTCTGTCCTTGACTGTTGTGAGGAGGCATATCTGTCGGGTTTAACGGGGCATACAGAAAGAGCGCAACGCACATTTGTCGCATGATGGGATTACATGATAAGTGAATGGGACAGTGCGAGTAGACACGACAGTCGCATGAGTTGTGGTTTCACCGTTGCCACAAAGTTATTGTCGCTGTCTGTGGCCGTCCAGGTACAGAGAGCTTTAACTCTGTACCAAGAAGCAGAGCAGCTATTCTCCATTTCTGGGAATTCAACAACAGGTAAAAGCAACAATATTTAAGATCTCGTTCATTGTTGACAGCAGAAGAGGTGGTTGCCGCGGTTACAGGGAAGGCGTGCTCCTATGAACTGTTAGTGATGAAATCGCCAGTACAAATACTTGTTGCATCATGAGCTGCAGAATGGTTCTCTAGAACCTCTTTGAGGCAAACAAAAATTAATTTTCAATGACCTCCCTGAACTGCTTCCATGACCACGACCACTATCTGGAGTCCTCTGGGCCAGGCACACCCTAATGGCTTCCTTCTTCAGCCCTCTTCAGCCTGACAGCTTCCCTCACCCCCGCCATGTTGGACTTAAAACAAAGCACTGTCTTATCCAGCTGCTGAACATTGTCACTGTTTCAGCTCAGTAGAAAGCCACAATAACAATCGGTTGTGCAGCATTTGGTTGTAAAAACAGCCAAGCAAAGAATCCTGAGCTGTCATTTTATAGATTCCCAAAGCATCCAGGATGAAGAGGCAAATGGGCTGCCGCTGGTAAATGTGTAGAGTCCGAAATTATTTTCATAATACTGGGCGAAAATGCATTTTCAGATCTAGTTGCAAATTAACGCCAAAATAATCATTTACGACCATAGCTAACCACCAGCTGGCCTATAAAAAACATCTGTGACATATGTAGCCAGTTAAGTTAGTGCCTTTCAGAGAAAACAAGGTAGTTTGCTGTGTCGTAAATTTTCAGCTACAAAATATTTGAAGGCATCCAGACTTTTGAACTTGAACTCCATGCCAGTGTAAAATGATGTGGTAAGAACTAGATAGTTCACTATATCTAGGTTTTCCAGTTTTTGGCACGTTGATTTTGGCCCCTGTTCTGGTGCTAGCAATCTCTGCTAAACCTCTGCCGTCAGCACTTGTCAGAGAATACAGGTCTGTTGTTTCAAAGCTGTTGTGTAGCTTTACATCTGACAACTAATTTCTGGGTAAACTCTTGGAAAATAAAGGATGGATTTGCATCAACTGCATTGGACGCAAATGGGAAATGTTATTAAGTGCAACATGGCGGACCACTGAACGCTGGGCCATTTCAGCCACATGATTGAAAAGGGTCTGTTGGCTCCTATTGGCTGTTGAGAGTGAATATTCACATATGGTCAAATCTTCAGACTCTGTCCAGTGACTGTATTCATGCTGAGTAACAGTTTGTGTTTGGTGTGAGCACAGCTTAAGACTCTAGACATTGGTAGAAACATAGATAAAGGGCTAAAGGAGTCTATATTTCCCCTGAGGGGGCTCAAAACTGACAGTTATCACTCCAAGCTCTTGTTGCCTTTGGACAGAGTTGTTAGCTGTAGTTAAAGTTAGCTGTATCACTGTGCTTCAACTCTGTCTGTAGCTAGCTTAGCTAATCTCACGGTTACTTGATTACATACATGGAAGTGGTGTCTGTCTTTTCATTTAACTCTCTGCATGGAAGCAGTGAAAACATATTTCTCACAATGTCTAAATTGTTGCTTTTGAACCTTCAAATACCAACAAAAAACAAACAGGATGTCACGTGTCACAGATCTGCATCATCTGTATCCTCTTCCTCCAAAAACAGCCACTATCCCCCTTCAAAACACTCTGCCTCTTCCTCCTCATCTTCCTCGTACTTTCTATCACAATCTGTCTACTCAAACACAGACAGCTTGCCTGACCGCCTGGAATACACATTCGGATGTGCTTGTCACTTCACATCTCCCTCGTCTTTGTTTTTCCTCCTCCTCCTCTCCATGTCTATCTGTCTAGTGCTCTTCCTCATAATCTTTCTATCTGTCCATCTCGTCCCCTACTTTATGTGAGCATGCAAGTCAATAGAGATTTCCTGCTTTTAATTCTTCTGCGGGGGAACCAAGGGAGGACTGGGAGTGAGAGGAGGGGGACTCTAAATCTAAAGAGTGGGGGCTCTAAATGTAAACAGTGGAACGCAGAGCAGCTTAAGAGGGCTATAAATAGAGCGATGGAGCAAGAGAGGGAACGAGCAGGAGAGAGATAGAGTGAGAAAGCTTTGCTTACGGAATAAAAATTGCTCCCGACAGTCAGGGATTAGTGCTTCCCTGGAGGATTTTCACTCCAAAAGCCCAATCTGGGGCGATTGGGAAGAGCACCAGCCTCAGTCATCTTAATTCAGTTAAACCCTGCCCAACACAGATAGAAAACAGAGATCCATGCAATGTTTGCACGCAAATACACGCATAGATGTATTCAGTAAATATAAACACACGCACTGTAGCAGAAGGTGAACCAGGATGAGTGGGGGTGTAGGTTTGGAGAAAAAAAAGAGAAAAATCTATATATACAGAAGTGTAACAGAAAGCACACACACACACACACACACACATACACACAGAACTGAGAGCCTCATTACCAGCAGATTACTCAGCACCTGCAGCCTACGTGGCAGGGGTGAGGTGTACTTTGGTAGATGATTGAAAATGATATATATTTATTTTGTGTAAATCTACAAATTTACACAAAATTCTTTTTTTTTTTTACTTTGGCTTAGACAGGCACTGGTGTAGGGGTGGAAAAATGTGTGGACCTGTGGAGTAACTTATGAAACAACCCACCAAACAAAATCATCTGTGAAAATAACTGTACACTTAACTTAAATTAAGACATTTTGGTGTTTCTCAGCAGTGTAGACATTTTGCCTTCACCTCTCTTTTAGCTAACTGTGCGAACTGTTTACAAATGCTGGTGAGTTATATCATAACTCTGGAAATCTTTGTAGCTCACCCATGTTAAAACCAAACATGCACAGAGCTTAAGGGAACTTCTCCTTGTTGATGGGAAATGGGAATGTGAATAAATTCATCTGAAGTTGTTGGCGCTCTCAAATTGGAGTGTGTGTGAATATAACAAGTGCACAGCAGGAACATCTGCAGCAGCATGTGATATCTAAAAACCAAGGTAGAAAAGAAACACTGGAAACAGAGCTTTCAGAGGGATCTGAAGCTTTCGGCTCAGCTTGTGTACTTGTATCTTACTTTATTATTTGACACTTTGGCACGCTGCATTTATTATGAACATCACACTGGAACAAAGAAAAGAAGCAGAATATATAATAGATTTATTGAAAAATCTTTAATTATCCTACAATTAACATCTTGTCATCCATGTTGACACAGCAGTAAAGATCAGGTGACTTGTGGACTACACCAGCAAACCTCCTGCTCTTTAAGCACAAATACACAGACCGTGTACAAACAAAAGTGAGAAATAAAAAAGAAAAAAATCATGCTAATACATGTATGTTCCTCCAGAGATACACGTGAATGTGTCTGCAAACACACAGAGAGGGGAGCTGTAGAAAAGCTTAATGCTCACAGACTGGTGTATGAAGGAAGCTGATTGGTTGATCATGAAAGTGTTTTCACAATTGAGGTTAACAAGTGATGCGAAGACATGTACATGTACTACTAGTAGTACACAGAAACATAAAGAGCTGTTGTATAAATGTATGACCTACATGTAGCACAAAGTCAAAAGTGGATCAGCTCTGACAGCCATGATGCTGCTGGATCTTATGAAGACTGGTCAGAAGTTTGTCTGCAGTTTGGTTCGGGGCACAGTGTGTATTAGAGTGTGTACAGCGGCAGTCAAGAAATTCTCAATCTTTGAAACTGCTAATGCATTCTCCCCAAAACCTTCTGGATAATCGCATCACATCTCATTTTCTTTGTATATGAACAGTTTGCATTTAGGAGACTAATGTTTATGTACATGTGTGTGTGTGTGTGTGTGTGTGTGTGTGTGTGTGTGTGTGTGTGTGTGTGTGTCCACAGAGGAATATGCACCATTTTACTGCCCAGTACTGTTTGATGAATGTGCACACAGTGGCAGTTCTTCAGGCTTCCTTCTGCTGAGTCGCTGCACACATTTCAGTTCCCACAGCAACACATTAGCAGCAACTCCACCATGTTGGAGCTGGTAAATGAAATCTGTGTTGCTATGCTCATGAACCTCTATCTTTATAAGGACCAGTGCGGACACTGAACTCAAGAAGTGAGGGCATCAGTGGGAGTGAAAACACTGGAAAGTTAAGTTTTAGGAAGAGAAGTATTTTGATTAACATTTTGAAGGCTTGAGTGATCATACATACAGTAGGTCATGTACTCATACCCTTAGGTGTATTTTATAAATTGAAGGCTCCACTGGTGCCTGGAAATATAAGATAATATTTTTATTACAGACATTTTTCTCCCTGTAACAACAACAGTTGGTTCAATAGAAGATTAAACCACTTATTCACGGGAATGCTGTTTACTGTCTGGCTTTAGTTTGAGAAGAGATGTCAAACATTTAGAAAACATTAAAACTGTGATATTTATTAAGACAATTTTTAGTAATCTTGGGACTTACTCATTTATCCAGAAAACAACATTAAAGACATCCAGCTGAAAGCAATGTTAACAATGCATCCACATCACTCTGGCCCAGCTGTTGTGTTTCCACGTCTTGTCTATTCTTATATTAAATATTAGATGAATATTGTTTATAAAGACCACTAACATCAGATTATTGTTAGACAGGTCTAACAATAATCAGAAGCAGCAGGTCACTAAATGGGACTTTGCAAAATTAGTTAATTTGCATGTTTTCCATTTTGAACATTATTGTTTAATTTTTATTTGTTGACAAAAGAGTCAAACCATTTCTTCTTAGTTCTCTGCTTGGAAGATTATATTTCATTTTGTTTGGCTGTAAAGATTGATTGCCATAAAACCGTTAATAAATTGATTAGTTTAAATTGACCATAGGTGTGAGTGTGAGTGGATGGTTGTCTGCCTTTCTGTGTTAGCCCTGCAAAATGCTGGCAACCTGCACCGGGTGTACCCCGCCTCGCACCCGTTACCAGCTGGGATTGGCTGCAGTAGACCACCACAACCCAGTTGTATAAGCGGGTAAAGAAGATGAACGAATAAATGAATGAAAACTATTAACCAGCACTTTTCATTATAGTTTTCACTGTCCATATTAACACTTCAACACGGTTTAGGTGAAAAGTGGTTGGATCTAGGGAATGATGGAGGACTTCATCAGCAACAATAAACATGATGCTAAGATTATATCAGGTCATGTTACAGGTTTAAAACAGTAAAAACACACAGCAGTGTCCAACCTTTTGTCAACACTTTGTTCTCAACATAATCACTGTGGCCACTAGGGAGTGCTGTCACAATAAAATGTAGCTGAAGTTTATAATAATCGTAATTAAGCTGCTTGTGTGAACAATGCATGACAGGGGTGGTCGGGGTCTGTGGAAATGCAAAACAAATGAAGGACCATCTGAAGCAGTGAGGACAGTTTAACAAACAACTTTTGTCAAGTGAACATATTTGGAAAACAATGAATACTGCTCTAAGACAATGAACACATTTTTCAAACAAAATGCGTCCAGTAAAGATATGTTTACAAAAGATATTTTTAAAGAATGGGGATACAAAAGGGTTTATTATTTGTTTTTAGGGCTTATTGTACTTTACGTGTTAGTGCATTCATTTGTGCTTAGGAACACATAAATGCACATAAACATGAAAAGACACAGCAATGGTCACATCTCTTAGTCTTTGAGGATGTGTGTATGTGTGTGTGTGTGTGTGTGTGTGTGTGTGTATTATATATATATACACATACATATATACATCCTTTGGCTACAGTTTTTTTTCTCCCCACAGTGAAGTTTTTCCTGCATGTGAATTAAAAATCGATAGCTCTGAGAGTTGCAGGTATGTCTGTGGATAGAGTTGTGGGCGTCTGTGGAGTCGTGGCTCAAACTTAATTCACTTTCACAGTTTGCCAGACGGATAAATAAAATATGATGCTCCAGTTTGTGGGGAAGGAGGGGAAAGATTCTCTAATTGGAATTTCTGTTGGCTGAATGAGAAGTTGTGGGGAGGGATATTATTCAGATATACACACACACATATACTGTACATTTAATCAAGTCAGTCCATTAGGTAAGCTGAGGTGTTGGCAAGAGCTGCATCCTCGGGGATGTGGGAATATGAACATCTACATAGATCAAAAATAGGACAAAAATGCTCTGTGCAGTCACTTGCTTTTAAAATATTTTTTATATGTACTGATTTCCACAAGCTAATTTTCTGTCTGCTGTTACTTAAAATCTTATTTTCTCTGCTTTTAATGACCCGGACAGCTACAGAAATACAGAAAGGCAAACATGAGGCCTGAGGTGATAATTCTGAACAAATACTTGTGAAATATTTTCAAATGTTTGCACAAAATAAAGCTGACAAACTTCTGGGAAATCAGCAACACTGTTTCCATTCCTTTAAGTCTGGCAGACACACACACAAACACCAGCCTCTGTCCGTTGGAGGTCACATGTGGGCGCACAGCTCATAAAACTGCTGTGGAGAGAGGGGAATATAACCAGACTGACGTGGTTTGCTGGTGACACGGTGACATTGACGGCGATATTTACCGTAACCTCGCTCTGGCCTTGGCTGAAGACGAGTGGACGCTGTAATTCTTCCCTTCATTGCAACGCTTGTGTCAAGTCCAAGTGGCCGCTCCCCATCTTTTTATGAAGGAAGTCACTCTGCTCTCTGTCTCTGACTGACTGATGGATAGAGAGGTTGTGTTCACATGTTTTACACTGTAAAACAAACCAAAACAAACACACAAAAAACATTAAAACTGTAATTTTCTTGTATCAAGAGCACCCCAAAATACTGTAAAACAGAAAATAACCAAAATAACCATAAAATCTGTGCTTGTGAATATTAAATTGTGGGCTGTAATTCACATTAGTTATCAGCCTTTGCTATTTACTCATGTTTGATACATATGGGATCCTAAACCCTTGAAATCTTTCCCATAGAGCTTATGAATGTTTTACTACACACTGTAAAACATCTTTAAAATACATATATTTTTTATCAGCTGAGGTGCAAAAAAATATTTTTAAATAACAGAAAATAAAAAACACAGTAATGTCCAGTAGTTAAATATAGTGTATAGCTGTAATTTGACATGGAACCTTGTATATATTTTGATTTTGCAGTTTTGAATTAATATTTAGATACACATGTAAAAACAAATAAACTGATTAAATCCCATTTGTTTAATGTTTTTTGTTATAAAACAAAATTACATAATTGTGCAAGATTTCTGTCAATGAACAAACAAATTTACATAGTTAAAAAAAATTGTTTCGTTTTTTTACAATGCACTGAAAGCCCCTAAAAGTAGACTTTTATATGATCTTTTGAAGCAATAGTTTTCAATAAAATGTTTTTCTATGCCAATTTTGTGTTATTTCAGCTCTTTGCACTTTTTTTTTGCACGTTTTGTGGCCAAGCTGTACTTTTTTAATGGTACCACGGTGTATGATTAAGGTCCATTCATTTTCATTTCCACAATTTAAAATTCACTTTTAGTACTCTTGGAAAAAATGGTGGCAATAAACTGTGTGTCTGAATCTTCCTGTCCTTTTAAATTAAACTTCCTCTCTCTCCCTAATTGTTATCCAACCAGTAGTTTCTGCTGAAAACCCTACATATGCATGGTACTCCCACACAGATGCTGTGTTACTCTCTAACTTTTATTTGACTTCTCCTGCAGGACTGGAGGCGAGCACACACTCTCTGACTCACACCTCCCCCACTCAGTTGTGTCTTCTGTTGGGGTCTAGATCTTCTCACTAAGTTTGATCCTGAAGTCTCAGGCACACTTTAGATGGGTAATATTTACTCTCAGGATGTGGTCAGACTATGCTAGTCTAACCATGACCATGTTAGTTTAAGTTAGCTCTAAATGTTTTTCTGCACTGTTGATAATACAGAATTACTTCATATATTTCAGATCCGTGGCAATAGACCTTATATAATGGACGAAGCAACTGGGCCAATGTAAAAATGCAAAAAGATGCAATACTCCCGACAGCCACTGGATCCAAAACACTCGAAATGACTTCAACTCAAATCTAATACTTCAAATCTAATACTCCGTTGATACATTTTTCCCAGAATTCATTCTGATGTCATCAGCTGAAGTAAATTCTTCTCATCTCTTCAGCTCTCACTGGATCGGTTGTGCTTGATCAGGATCGAATGTGAAGCAGGTGAGATGAGAATCCATCCATCCATCCATTTTCTATACCTGCTTATTCCACACTTGGGTCACAGGGGCCTGCTGGAGCCTATCCCAGCTGTCAACGGGCAGGAGGCGGGGTCCACCCTGGACAGGTTGCCAGCCTATCACAGGGCTAGCATATAGACAAACAATCATTCACACTCTCACCTACAGTCAATTTAGTTTGATCAATTCACAAAACAAGCATGTCTTTGGATTGTGGGAGGAAGCCGGAGTACCTGGAGAAAACTCACGCATGCACAGGGAGAACATGCAAACTCCACACAGAAAGGCCCGAGCCAAGATTCGGACCCCGAACCTTCTTGCTGTGAGGCACAAGTGCTGAATACTGCATCACCGTGCCGCCCTTGAGATGAGAATCAGCACCTCCAAATCTGAGGCCATGGTCCTCAGCCAGAAAAGGGTGGAGTGCCCTCTCCAGATCAGGGAAGAGATCCTGCCCCAAGTGGAGGAGTTCAAGTACCTCGGGGTCTTGTTCACGAGTGAGGGAAGGATGGAGCATGAAATCGACAAGCGGATCGGTGTGGCGCCCGCAGTAATGCAGACTCTGCACGGATCCGTTGTGGTGAAGAGGGAGCTGAGCCGGAAGGCAAAGCTCTCGATTTATCGGTCGATCTTCATTCCCACCCTCACCTATGGTCACGAGCTTTGGGTAGTGACCGAAAGAACAAGATCGCAGGTAAAAGCGGCTGAAATGAGCTTCCTCCGTAGGGTGGCCGGGCTCTCCCTGGGCTTCCCTGCTTAGGCTGCTGCCCCCGAGACCCGACCTCAGCTATACGGTAGAAGATGGATAGATGGATGGATAATTTACCTGCTGCTGTGTTTTATATGGCACTGACCCATTCTGAATGTAATTTGACAAGCTATGTGTCATTTGAAAGCGCAAAGTCTCGCCATACAAATGGTGAAACCTATTTTAATATTCCAAGACCAGAGCAAGAGCACTTCTTTACCTTTCAATACGAGTGGGTACACTGCAAAACAGTAGTTTCTCATCTACACACCAAATGCTTTCGATCTTTTTCAGTAAACAAGTTGTGAATGTTTATAGAGGCAAATCATCTTTTTGGTAAAGCTTGTAAAGCAACACAAAAGTGGTTTCAAGCAAGTAAACAGAAAGAAAGACTTGTAAATATACACAACCAATCACAGTGAGAATCCCATCACACCTCCATTTCTCTCACAGGGTTTGTGTGGGCCTGTGTGAAAATCACTGGACTGGAATGAGAGGGAAAAATGGCACCGTAACATTATGTTTGGAACGAGAACAAATAATTAGACAGAATCGATGTTTGCGGCGATTGTACATCGATTTTGCCATTTTTAAGCAATCTGGACGATGTTTCTCTCCTGTAAGTTACTCTGACAGTGCAGCGTGATTTATAGACCCTCTCCTGGAGTTTGACTGGCTGCTTAGTAACAATTCATTCAGATTTCCACAGATTTAAAAGCTTTGGCTTGGCAAAGACACAGACTGCAGCTCAGCTTGTTTTTAACTGCTGTTCAAACATAAATATGTGTCAGTCCGAAATACAGATCACAACGGTTGGCGCGGTTTAATGCTGGCTTGATATCAACTGATACAGCAGCTTGCATAATAACTGCATGTCCGAACACAAGCACAGATACAAACATGTATGCACAACAATTAACCAGGAGAATCTTTTCAGGTTTTGCACGCCAGTTGCCATGGAGATTGCCATTGCTGCCCATGCCTGGAGACGGCACATCAAAAGAAAATGCACCATTAACCACACTTCTGTAGCTGCACAGCTGCTCCCCACAAGAAGAGAGAGCTGCTTCCTTTTTATCCTGCTCCACAGAAGAGTTATGGAGTCACCAAGCCAAGACTGAGCCGATAATATGCAATAATATGAGTATGAGAGCGAGAAGCAAGTAGAAGCCAAAGTGAACTGCACACACAAGGTAAAATAAGACACTTGTTAGTGCCTTAAGTGACACTGTTAATATTAACAACACATTTGTGCGTCCCACAAATTTTTGTTTCAGTTGATTTGTAATGACACAAATGCCTCAGTGATTATGTATATAAACATCGATCACCTCTGCCAGCTGGTTGTTTGTTGTTGTTTGTTGCTAACAACACCTAAGTATTCATCTTTGGTCTTTATCAAAGTAAATAAACATCACTTCACATTACTTCTGTAATATCACAAATACAGAAATACAGCTTTTTCTGTTTCATTATATATAAGGTGCATATTTCAGACACCACCAACAAAAGCCTTTTTTCACAGTTTGTTTTTGGTTATATTTGCACATTATCATCTGCACCTGGTAATACCGAATGCAAGAAACCACTAACTGATGAGCTTAATAACAAATATCCATTAATTATGGTTTCTCATTTGTTCATAATGACAAGTCGCTCTCCACGTTTTTGAGAAAAACATCTGACTATTTAGTTTTTAATGACTCAGACTGATCAAAGCAATTATTTGGGATCTTTTATTTCTTGCTATTCAGTAATTTCAAATAGTTTCTCGTGATTTCATGAAAATGTGATTCTTTATAAACATGGTGTTTTCTATAGACTGAACCTTAACACATGTAGCACTGCTGCAGATCTGCCTGTGTCATTTTCCATCATAAAATATTTTTTTTTCCTCAAGTCTTTTTTTTTTTTCCTTTTTCTTTTTAAATGAACAATCAATACATACAGTACCTACATATGGCGATGACCATGAGACACAAGTCATTCTGACATCATCAGCTAAAGTAAACTCTTCTTATTATATATCATGGTGGTCCAAGTGACAAAAAAAAGGCAGATTAAGCAGATATTAGGCATCAAAACGTTCTAGTAACATCCTCGGTTTCACTCAGGGTCACTCTCCCCTTCATGTCCAAATATGGTCACTTCTGCCTCCAAACAACCAACATGGTGATGCTCAAATACCAAACATCCTAGATTTAAAATGCGACTCCACAAACCAACAAGTGACGTCACGTTAGCTTCGTTCACAGTCTATTGTTGGATTATTGGCTTGCACCTGTATTGCATGCTACCTGGCACAGGTCTGGGCAGGCATCCAGCAAGTCCAGATTATTTTCACCACTATTCCAAGTGCATCGTGCAACTCTTGTGGAAACCCTCCTCAACCGGTAGATGCTCTTTCAGACATGGTTGTGAGGCGTTGCCTTGCCGACTGCTGCTCAGCTGACCTCAGTTGCTGCACTTCATATACTCCAGCTTTCATCTGTAGGTGTGATCAGAGGAACTTGTACCATCGTGACAAGGTCAGAGCCAAGTGACCGCAAATATCTACTGCAGATAATTAATTTACAAGGTATAAATACATATGTTGATCTGTTATTCTTGTGATGCTTTTGTTGCTGTGCTTACTGAGCCAGCGTCTGCTCTGCTCGTTGCCATGGCAAGTTTGAAACTTGAACTTTATGTTGTGCCTGAAATATACAGTACAACTACGCCTTTCAGAAGTTATCTGCATTAGTCTCTCCAGCACTGCGGCTCACTCTGCAAAGTAAGTTTTGCTCTCCCTGTGTGCATGTGTGAATGTGTGTGTGTTGCACTGGTTAAATGGTGTTTGGAGGGATTCGCTGCAGATATCTGAGTTGTGCGAGTGGGTGTTTTTATCTTGGAGCTCCATCCATCCTCACGGCGCTGTTAAAGTTAATTCACACAACTCTCTTTTATAATGGCTCTCCTGAATTTACAATACTCCCTGAACTCAAAGGGTATAATAGACATTTAACATATAACACACTTTTCCCCTTTTTTTTCTGCTGTTACATGAGTCATAGCATTATCACTCATTTCTAATGCAAGACTCACAGAGGGGGGCACTTCTGTAAAGGTCTTCTGTTGTAAGACCTCCTGTTAAAACAGGTCTAGGCTGTAACTTTTTAATAGAATAGCTCCATAATAAGCGCGGCTTCCTGGGTTGTGCCCCCTGTGTTTTAATTAACCTGTCAGTGCATCTGAGATTACTGCCTGCAAGGAAAACGTCCACTCAATCAAGTTTATCCTTCAGTGTCCACTTCTTCATTACATCTAATAATTTAAAAATAGACATTAATCAATTCAGTAAAATTTGAGTTGAAAATGATGTGAATAATTTATCAAAATATTGGAATTTGCAATTATATGGATGCCCTCCTAAGGCTGCTGGATGAACTACACCATGTTATGAGCACCTCCTGTTGATGCCAGATGTGCAAAGAGCCCAAGACGTCAGATTTATTTATATATTTTTCGTAATGGATTATCTAAATGAAACAAGCAAAGCTACAGGAGGTTTTACACTTGCACATTCACCCACACACACTTAGAAATCTACAGCAAATCTACCAAAACAGCATCTCACACACACTCCAACACACATACACACACAGGAGGCAAATCATCAAAGGTGTTAATATCAAAGCTTCCACCAAAAATACTGTTTTGTATTGTTTGTTGTTGTCCCATCTGCAGACGACAAAAGATCGCTTCTTTTTTTCATTGAAGGAATTAGTGTTTGATATTATGATTCATTTGTTGGTGACTCCTTGTGTGCATGTGTCTGCATACCTGGGCTCTAACAGTGATGCCATGCTGGAAAAATGGCTGCATGCAGATGGGTTGTTGTGTTTGTATGTCAGCATCTGTGCTTTGTGCAGATGGCAGTGTGTGTGTATGTGTGTGTGTGAGTATACACATGTGTATTTCAGCCTGCGTGTGTGTTGACAGATGAGTGATGCTGCAGGCACTGTGGACTTGCTCTGTTTGCACATCCTTGCTGTGTTTTCTCCAATGCAGCAGTACAAAATAGATCATACTGTCTTTTCAAGCTATAGCTGCTGAAGAGGGGATGGTGAGGAAGTGTTTTGGTAGTTGGAGCACCTACTATTTCAAGGAGGACAGCTGCCACTTGATGGCCGAGTGGTACCACGTGGGTTAATAATATTTCCCAATCTATATCCACTGCACTACTGAAATAAAAATGAGTCTTTTAAAAAAGAAGATGACAGTTGAAGGACATTTTTTTTCTATAAATACCAGAGTGTGTATTTGTAAGTGGCAGCCTCTTTTCTTATGCATAAAAAGTGTTACACTGTAACTATGTCGCCTGCATGATTTCAGGCACACATGTATTATATAATGGCTGTTTGGAAATGTGTTATGCGTTGTGTATGTATGTCATGAAACATGTAGGCCAGGATGAGCTTAGGATGTCGCTACAGTTCACACTGCAGCTCTGTGACTCACTCTGGCTCTCTTCTGCTTGACTAAACACAGCCCCCCCTCGCTGGGCCTGACTCATCGTGACTTGCTACAAATGTGCATCCTGCATGTTATGCAAAAGAACTGAAACACCAAACCATTTATTCATTATTTTACATTATACTGGACTTTAACACTGTGTTAAGTGGAAGTTAGGATTTATGTACTAACCTACAGTATCCCTTTGATCATGCTGTTTTTTTGCGGGTGCACCTTGTTTCTGTCATCAGCACATTTTCAGCTACATTGCACATCATATAAATTTCACGTGCACCTCTGGAGGCTTCGGCCTTTAATAAATCTAAAAGCCACCAGCTCTGTTTGGAGTTTTATGTTCAACTGAACATAAGGGGTGAATGAAAGGTGAGCGCTGATGGAATATGGTGCAATAATGTGCAGTAATGTACACCGCGGTCACCACTCGCTGCAAATTGCAACAATTTCTCTTGTTTCAAAAAGAGATGTGATTGTATGAGTGGTTTAGACTGCAGCTGAAAAACAACCTTTCAGTGACACAAAGGTCAAGGAATACATTTCCATCAATTGAGATAGCTTTGGTGAGAGAGCAGAGTCTGTCCTCAAGACGAACATTGGGAGTCCTCAGAAATCTCAATAATCTCTTGATGTTGAATGAGTGGTCTGATTTAATAATTGTGTTGCTTGATGGGCTTAATTAGAGAAACAGCTCCAAGCCCTTTAGGACATATCTGTCCAGTGAATATTATGCATTCTGGGTTCATATTTTCCTCTACTGCAGTCTTTTAATGCCACAATTTTCTCCTTTACGTGGTTCAGGCTAGTGTGGGATTTTCTTCCTGCTTGAATAATCTTCTCTCTTCTTTGTCCTGTCATCTTCAGGCTGTTTTTGGAAGTAAAGCTTAGAGCAGCAAATAGTGTAGAAGCAGGCAGCTGCTGCTGCTGCTGACGGCATCGAGGAATCGTGCTCTCCTCAAACCCTGAAATAGTGAATGTATAATGAAGCTGGGCACGGGCGGGATGTGCTTGTTTAGGAATAAGAAGTGAAAGAGACAAGGAAACACAAAGTCAGAAACACAGTGTGTAGAAGAGAAACTGTACTGACTCTTCAACTGAAAGAGCATTTATTTATGAATGTGAGTGTGGTGTGTGTTTGTTTACCTTGTTCATCAACAATGTTGTAAAAAAAAACAAAATATGGAGGAGTCCCAAGACTGAAGACTTGCTGAATATACAGATGTAGTCATTGAGGAAATTTACCTTTTATGGCACATTTCCACTACATGGTACCGCCTCGCCTCACCTCGGTTTGTGGCACATTTCCACTGGCAAAAAGTACCTGGAACTTGGTACCTGGTACGACTTTTTTAGTACCTCCTCTCCTGTGGTTCCAAAAAAAGTACCCGGTCAGGTACGAGCAGGTACTAAAATCTTAATGGTCAAAATCGTCACTGCATCATTACGTCACTGCAATGGCCATTGCAAGCCGACCGTCTGCACGGTTATAGTCAGAATAACAAGTTTCTATTGTGTGGGGAAAACCTCTAAATAGATCGGTTCAATGTACAATAACAGTGCTTTAGTGCAACATTTAAATAAAAAAAAAAAACATGAACGGCTGAAAAAAACATGAGCTCTGAGCAACCGGTCGGTCAAACAGCTGACGGAGGTTGTAGCGAGAGCTCATATCTCCGAAAATGTCAGAGCAAGTTTTTAAACGGGCTCCAACCTGATGAAGTAACAACATATTTCAAGTTAAAATAACTCATTTCTTTCCTGAAACACTCTTCAAACTGCTTCCTGTGACACCACAACAGCAGAAATCTGAAGATTACTTCATCAACTTCCTCCTCCTTCATCTGATGACCGACTACAGGGAAGAAGGACTGTTTAATAGAAACACAACCGAGACGAGTTGAGGCGGTACCGTGCAGTGGAAATGTGCCTTTAGTGTCCTTTTGATAGTTGATCCTTTACATGCTGATGCTAAAGTGAAATCTTTAGAAAAATCTGATAGCAAAACACAATCATCACAAATCAGAGATCAAAGCATGATGCAGGCTGCACCTACAAACCAAACCTATCCCCAGAAGGTCTGATCGTTGTGCAGCTTTCTGCATACAACACGATGCATAATTGAAATTAGACTGATGAATAGAAGGCAAGAAAGATTGATAAAGTGATGTCTTCTCTTTCCTCTGCATTTATCACAAATCACAAATTTTTCCTCCGGGGTCGGCTAATGACACCATCTATCATTGCACCCTTGATTCAAATGCAGAAAAATGCCCCAAAAACTCATTACCAGGATAAACAGGATTCATTTCAACCACAAAGACCTGGGGAAAAGACAGACTCCAACCACACAAGGAACAAAACCCAAGCACACCATTCACACCTCTAGGTGTGAGGCAGAGAGCAAGGACAGCATGGACGCACAGTAGGGGAAGACAAAATAGACAAAGCATCTCTGCTCCACACGATTGCAGCTTTCAGTGGTAAAATACTGGCACAGGCACCGTCTCAGAAAAGGAGTTATGTTTGCAGTCCTGTGAGAATTTGCTGCTAGAAAATGTATCTGCGCTGTGACACGCAATGGCGGGGGAAAAAGGATTAAGGGGACGACATATTGAGCGGGAGGTAGAAAAATGGATGGATGGTGGGAGAGAAGAAGGTGGGGCTTGCAGAGGCGGGTGGATGGTGTTTCCATCTGGTGAACTCCACCTTATGCACGCTTGCAGGAAACCCCTTCCACTGGTTGCACACGGCACACCGCGCTACAAGGCTGCAGCACGACACATAGTAGTCACGTAGTCTGTGATGTAGGAGGATGATGACAGGAAGGAGGCGGAGGCGAGGGGGGAGGGGGAGAGAGCCAGCGAGAGAGAGAGAGAGAGAGAGAAAAGGGCAGAGAGAGCGTGAGCGAGTGAAAGGGTGAGATAAGCAGAGCGAGCAGCATCTCTTGAGTGCATTCAGCTTGCAGCAGCTCAGGAGACAGGAAGGCAGCGTAGAGGGGGG
Source organism: Pseudochromis fuscus (assembly GCA_900323345.1). NCBI lineage: Eukaryota > Metazoa > Chordata > Actinopteri > Pseudochromidae > Pseudochromis > Pseudochromis fuscus. The sequence continues at coordinate 24,770 of OOFC01012024.1, forward strand.
AGAAGCACCAGCACCTCACCGAAGGGGGCGACACCACACCTCTCTCTCTCAGACACACACTCTCACACGTCACACACACACGTATTTGTGAGGAGGCGTGAGGCTCAGGAGGAGGAACACCACACACGCACGCTGTTGTCGCTGGCTTTGCTGCACTTTGGAGAGCTGTCTCTTGAAGTCTGGACCAGAGCTGTATCCATCGCTTCATCCATCCTTTTCCTTCCTTCCTGCTCTCCATTCCTCCAGCAGAGAGGCAGAAGCTCTCCGTCACGCATCTCTCCACCGTTTGGACTGATCTGCTTTCTGTCATTCATCTAACCTCTGATCAAGTCTGCCTCTGCTTTCACTCCACTCAGCCCGGAAACCAGGAGGCGCGCAATCAAGAGAGAAACTAGCTGACAGAGTGAGAGACCCGCCTTTTCGACCGCAACCATGAACTTCCTCCGACGCCGTCTCTCTGACAGTAGCTTCATGTCCAACCTGCCCAATGGCTACATGACAGACCTCCAGAGGCCTGACCCACCTGCTCCTCCTCCCCCCAC
>OOFC01012031.1:0-13906 GCA_900323345.1 Pseudochromis fuscus
AGCCTGAGGGGCGAACTGGCCCGTGGTCAGGTAGGCGGGGCCCTGCCTCTCCGCCTGCAGCGAACCAAACAACACTCAGTGCTGGAGGAGACCACTGGCTCCGAGTGTTTCAAGTTACTACATCCTGCAGAGCATCAGCATGAACTCAGGTCTGAGGAAGTTCAGACTGCAGCTGGTGGTCTGCAGGCGACTGCTCAGGAGGACTGAACGGACACTCAGCCACTCCAAAAACTGGGAAAGTTTGTGGCTGCACAGTTATTAAATGACTTGTTTTTACATTTATATTAAAAAAAATCCAGAGCTGAGGAAGGAAATAGCACCTGAATGTCTGTGAGTCTGAAATCATCATAAATAATACAAACAGTGAAAACAGATAAAATAAAATATAAGTCAAATTTTTTGTTTGATCTCTTCATGTAAATTAGTTTGTTTTGCAGGTAGTTTGAAGAGTTATTCAGTTTCACTTTGCTCAGGCTCATGTCAGTTTAAACATTTCATCAGATTCATTGAACTCTTATTTTTTCTACTATGAATCAGCATCATCATCTATTTGCTTTACTCACTTTCATCCTCTTTCTTTTCTCTTTGTTTCTCCTCTTGAAGTTTTCCTGCAGGAAACACAATGTGACATTAAGAACAGACACTGAAACATTTGTAACCACCTGACTAACTGAATGTGACCACAGTGACCCCTCACATCATCCTCTTTGCGTTTTTTGAAGATGTTGTCCTCGGCCACGCCCACCGCCTGCATGATCATCTCCACCCGCTCCAGGTTGACGAAGCCGTTCTGCGTCAGGTATCCCTGTGAGGACACACAGCCTCAGTCAGAGCTGCTGCACTGGAACTTATGATTTCCTACATTTCCCAGGATGCACCGTCTCCACCCCAGTGAAGCAGCAGATGTCTGCAGAGCGCAGATCATCAATTACACTCACTCCAGTTTTGTGCACAACGTCCTTGTAGATGTTGACCAGTCGATCGATGGCTCCCTCTCTGCAAGAAGAAAATGATTGGCCAGTCATTCAGCATCAATTTAAACTCCAATAATCATCAGGATGGAAGTTTGAACAAAACTCTGCATATTTCTTTCAGTGCTGGAGGTGAAGGTGACACAGCGACACGATGCTGATCAAAGCGAAACTTCAGCTGCACCATCTCAACCAACACATCAAAAAAAAAACCTGGGAGAGCTTTATTTTGAAATCCTTTTCCAAAGAAACAGCAGATGAGCAGTTTCAGTGAGATCTCCTTCACTCGCTGGTGACAGAAGCCAGAACAAAACAAACACGTGACTGAAACTCACCTGATTTCTAAGGAGGGAAGATGAGGCAGGAAGTCATTTCCAACAAAGAAGCACATGAAGACCCAGTCGTCCACGCTCCTCTCGAAGTCAAAGGGAAACGGGAGGCTGGCCATGGTCAGCTCTCTGGCCAGGTACTGGAGACATGGAAAAACAAACAGCAGAATTAATGAGGATCATTTAATATTGAAGCTGCAGACGACTCAGTGAGATTTTTCAAGAACAATCTCTTTTTAACTTAGAAAAACAAAAAATTAATTTCCAAAAAATTGACACATTTCAGGGAAAAGTGGAGTTTTACAGACACGAGCAGCAGGAACACTCACAATAAACTAATGCTTTACATAATAACATTATGCAGCTGTCCTACATCCTCTTGTGCCTTTGATCCACAGGTTTTGAAGAAATGTAAAAGAAAATATATTCTGAGCACCAACAACAAGGCATCATCATCACTTTGCTCAGTTTTCTTCTATAAAATCTGACCTATTAGTGATCGCAGCTCCTCCAGTTTCCTGGTTTAGATAAATCAATAAATCCAAATATTTCGACTGTGAAATGAATAAAACGACAAAGTAAAATGAGAGAAAGTTTCAAGACCGACCTCCCGCAGGACACAGAGTCTGATGAAGATGAACTCCTGCTCAGAAACTGGCATCGAGTCTGCGAACTCATCGTGCTGAAACAAACAGTCAGAGGGTTAAACACTGCGTCTGCTGATGGACAAGTTACACATTTAAAAATACACAACGCCACACATCACAGAGAAATGTGTCAGATTAAGAGAAGCTGCCTCCTGCAGTGATGTGATACAAAAGCTTCTTCTGGAAACTTCCTCAAACATGTTGGAAAAAGTGATGTTTGTGTTTCCGTGTGTGTGTGTGTGTGTGTTGCACTCATTACATTTGATGAGTGACGATGCACAAACACCAACCACACAGACGCTCCTCACCTTCCCCTGCTTCTCTCTGGCCACGCCCTCACAGTCTTTGATGTCGTGACCCAGCTGACCGCAGAGCGCGCAGGGCCGAGGTTTGTTGGGTTTGAACTCCTCTCTGATGATGGTGAAGTTTGGCTCGTGCGTGGCCAGGCCCAGCATGATCAGGTCAGCTGATACACACACACACACACACAGAATGACTTCAGTGGGAATGAAAGACATAATTAATCTGCAAATGAGTGTGAGAGACAATAAGACAAGGCCACATGTGGTTCCCAACACTGAAAGGAGGTTTACATCAAGAGCTCTCAGGTTGCAGACGGAGGACGTGAGGACTCACCGTCGGCTCCACACAGGCAGTGGTGTGTGTTGGGGTCATGGTTGGGCTGAGCTGTGGAAGTGAACCATGAACAGTGATATCAGACGGTGTGTGAGGAAGGTTTACACTTGACTTGTGTCGATCACAAGGCACCAATCAGAATCCTGACCTGAGCATCAAAGAGTCGCCGTGACATTCAGCAGCAGCTTTTATGTATTGTGTGAATTCTCGCTGCAGAGAGTCAACGGCGACACGGGTTTGTCTCATGTGCTTTATGTACAACTGCACAGAAAGTTTATCCTTTGAATATCAGATGTGTAACTTTCTGCTCCACCCTGTTGCAGTGTCAGTGAACCTGTGGTGCAGCTGTACCTCTCTGCCTCCTGATGAAGTCCATAATCTTGTGTTCACCTTCACCCGGGACGCTCGCATCAGACAGGAAGACCTGGACAAAGACAAGAAACACACAGTCTGAATGTGTCAAATGAATTTTTTTCACTTTATACAAAGCAAAAAAATACAAATACATTTTATTATATATTATGGGGCTGGAAACATTTGTCTGCATTTGTAACAGTTACACTCACAACGACATTCTTCCATCCCGGGTCGTTGCTGAGTCTGTCGGCCACGTAGTACCGGAGACACTGAGCCAGGTTGTCCATGAACTCTGTCCCCTGCAGACACCAGTCATCAAATCATTCACAGATAAATCCTGAAAGTCAAAAACTCCTGCGATCCCTGAAGGCAGCACACTTACTGGAGTGATACAGTTGCTGTCAAACCTCTCTTTGATCTCCTCAGGTGGAAGATAACCTCCTGTGGACGGAAAAAAATGATGGAATTAATGTGTCAGCTTGAGGTTAAAATAGCATCTTACTGATTAAGGTTAATGCAGTACAACGATAAAACATGATCAGAACAGAAAAACCAAATCATTGAACATTTTAAATATGAACTGTTACAGAAATAACAGCTGTATGTCCAGTTCTGGTCCCTAATTGTGGTCGAGAACATTTTAAAGTCCTGAATCTGACTCAGACTGAAGGAGGGAACATCCACGGGGTCGTACATTAACTGACAATAAACCTTCCAGTGTCTAATGGAGAGGTTGGATTTTAATGGTAGAGCAAAGAGATACCACCAAATAGAAACTATAGACATAACATGTCAGTCTGAGATCTCTGACCTGTCTCAAGGTGGTTGACCAGTATACAGTGTGTGTGTGTATAATTACCGTATTTTCTGGACTATAAGCCACTTCTTTTTTCCGACGCTTTGAACCCTGCGGCTTAAACACCGGTGTGGCTCATGTATCGGCGGCACAAAGCTCATTAGCTCTGTAGCTCTGTGCTGCCGATACATTTAGCCTCGTCACATCAGACCCGGTCAGAGTGGACCACATGAAACTGTTCAAATACATTCAATAGCGGCTTATAGACAGGAGCGCTCAATAGTCTGGAAAATACGGTACTTTAGGTTCATTAAATACAACTGGACAAAGTGTTGATGCAGATTTTTAAATGTCCACTTTCCTGAAAAATAAAACCTGTTCTGTCTGGGGGATGATGTGATGTATTGTTCTGTATGTTGAAGCCATGTGAAGAACATTCATTTAAATCCTCTGTATCTAACTCACCTCTCTGGATGATCTCCTCCCTCACACGATTCTTCTCCTCCGTCAACTCCACGCCTTCTTTGGAGGCACGAAACCGCCGAGAGCGCTGCTGGTTCATTTTGGCTCGCGGGGCCTGGACACAGGTTAAAACACTTGATAATCCAGTTTAAATTTATTCTGAACACAACAGTTGGAGCAGTGATCTGATCAGAGTCTGGTGTGGCTGTTTTACAGAAACCTACCACTCCGTCGATGGCCATGTAGAGGACTCTCCTGGGCCGCACGATATTGAACAGACGGTCGATATACTCAAAAATGGCGACCATCATCTCGTCTTCATTTTTGGGAGCAGGTCTTTGGGGGAAGAGAGAAGGTGTACACTTTTAAAACATACAACAGCAAATCCTAAACAACAAGAGGACTTCATACATGTAAGGTTGGTCAGAGCAGCTTTTCTACATTAACAAAAGTTATACATTTACTACTGAAATGAGCTGTAAACAAGAGAATCTGGAATCCACTGAAACAGAAAACAAAGTATCGAAGGTTCAAACTGAACACAGAGAGTTTCCTACTTGTCTTCTGGATGTGTACAGGGGTGAATGATCCCGTTCATGTCCAAGTACAGATTGTCGAACTCCACCTCATTGGGGTTTGGCTTGGTCGTGTCGACGGGAATACGAACTCCATTACACTCTTTACCCTGCAGAGACAGAACAGACCACAAGTAATTCATTTAAGACATGATGGCAGGTAGTAGGTGCATGCATCTCTCCTTGTGGATCAATAAAGTATTCTGATTACTAACGACAACCATGTCATTTTTAAGTATGGACTGTTTATAGAAATGGATGAAGGAGCCAGGTCTCCAATGCAGAAGTCCATGAACAAATTCTGTTACTTTTTGGTTTTTAATAATGAGTAAACAGGCGTACATGAGACAAAGATGAACCCTGATGAGACCCCAGAAGGTCACATTATCATTTTGAGCTTTTGTTCACAACCAAAAATCAGCAAAACAGGATTCCCATAATCCTCAGCTTTACTGTGTTTTGTGCATCAGCTGGACAGCTAAAAGATGGACGGAGCCTCAGGGTCTCAAAAGTGAAGACAATGCTGAAGTGCAAAACAATGCAATACCACTAACTGCCACTAGATGCTGGCTCCTAAAAAACTCGAAAAGGGAGGAGTTAGGGGCGGGGTCAGTTTGACTGAGATCTCTGCTCTCCAATGATTCACAGCTGGTTTGGAGGCTCATTCACTGGTGAACTCCAGTCTCATCCTCATTGGACAGTGTCCTCAGGTTCAATGATCAGACCCGCCTCCTCACTCCTAAATTCATATCCAAATATGGTCACTTGTGGCTCCAAAAAACATGGCCATGTTGAAATACCAAACTCCTGGATTTAAAACCTGAGTTTAACTTCATCCATTCTATACACAGTCAATGGAAATTAAAAACTTCAATCCACTAAAAATACCGTGAGAAACGTTTAATTCTACATCTACGTGTTTACTATTAACCTCATCTTCAATTTCACAATTTTTTTTTTTTTACCTCTACCGGCAGAATAAAGTGCTTAAAATCATCTAAAATCACACGTTTACTGAAAACCCGCGCAGCTTTGTTTACAACCTCAAGTAAACACAAACTTCTGTTGTTTTCAGACGAAACCGTTAAAAACACGAAGGGAAGAAGCGGCGTTAACTTTCTAACCGTTTGTAACGAACCCAGAAGAATCCAGAAACAGTGGTTAATTATTATTTAGTTAGTTTGGGGTTTTTTTTTTTTATGAAAACAACCTGGTCCCGGTGGCTAACGGGTACCCCGTGTGCAGCTGCTAGCTAGCATGCTCTCCGTACCTTCTCCTCCACACAGTGCACGATGATCGACGGGTATTTGCGGCTCAGCCAACGGAAAAACGCCGGGACTCCCATCTCCGGAGGATTACCGCCTCTCTGTCAGCTTAATAAAAAATGCGAACTGTTACGAAATGGTTAAAATAGCTCAATTAAAACACGGTGCTCGTTGTGGATGAGTCTCGGCTACATGCTGTTGGCCATAGCCGTTAAGTACTGTATCCGGGTCATTTAAACTTTTTCCGGAGCGCTTCGGAGTCCGTGCGCCCACAGTGACCCCTCCGGCCAGCAGCGGTACTGCAGGTACAGACTGCAGGCTGCTGTTGTTGTAAATTAAAACCAGTGGTCAGAATACAGCTGGGATGATAGATTATGGCATAAAGTAATGATTTGTACGGAAGCCCTAAAATGACATGATTTAGCAAAGGTTTCATTTTAATTTTGAGTGAAAATACTTTGTTATTTTGTTATCAGTTTTTAAAACGTCTCTGCACTTTACCTTTAAATTAAGATGCTATAATTTAGTTGTTCCCCATGATGAATATGGAATTTTAAACATTTAATTTCTCAGCTTGGATTTATCGACTATTAAATCATAGGCTATTAAATAAGTCTATTCTACAGTTTTTGAAGAAAAATCAGACATGAGCTGATAAAGAAATCAGCAGAATCAGGATGAGCTACTTCACTGATCCTCGGGGGATGAACTGAGTCGGTCACAGTTTCTGAAAAAAATGTAGAAAAATAGCAGAGAATAGAGATCAAAATTAAAAAATAAAATAAAATAAAATAAAGTTTCAATATGAAAATAAATAGAGATACATCCAATATGAATAATAAATAAACAAATGGATAAATAAACAACCATTTTATTTACTATTTTTTTTTATTAAAAAATTATATCATTTGGTTTTGTCGATGATGGTACAATCCTTTAAATATATACAATATATTTTACAGTGACTCTTTCTTTTAGTCAACAACAAATATTTACAATGAGATAAAATATATATTTCCATGTCTGTGAGCTTGAAACTTTCAGTGACTTGCATTCAGTAACCCGACAATAAAACACTCTTTATTTGAACCCTAAAAAACATCAAGTTTGAAAAATATGGATCAACAGAAACAAATCAAGAGAAATGAGCAGACAACAAATACAATTCAGCATTGATTATTAAACACAGACATGATTAATTAGACATCAGTACATTTAAAATGATCACCAAAAACATGTGTATCTATTGTTGTGCTTTCCGTGTTGTTGAAATGTTGTGGTGAACAAAACGCCACCAGCTCGTGTGTGAAGTGTGTGAGCCTTGCAGACTCTCTCCCGTGTCCATATTCCCTGTAATTGTGCTGTGGTTGATCTTCCATGATGCTCCTTTAATGGGGACTCTCTGAACAGATGCCCTCTCGCTTCCCAACCCTGCAGCTCCACATTTAAGGTGAATTAGGTTGTTTCCCCTCCTCTCTCCACTGGTTCATGCAGGAGGGGGAAAGGGGCCATTAGCCTCCCCTCTTCAGGCAGGGCGGGTCTGACATCAACACTGCAGTATTATTACTGCAAAGAGCCGCTGATGGAAAACACTTGGCCCGCTCCGATGAGCCATTTCCATAAACATTTACGCTAGAGCTGCAGGTAATAGGATGAAGCCATCATTTCAGTGTTTGTGGAGAGAAACTGACGAGATGGAGGGAAATCTGATGCAAATAGCAGCCGTGGAGGCAGACAGAGGTGTTACAGCTCAGGAATGTGGCTCCAAAATATCAGCTGCAGATGATACGGGAGCTGAATTCATGAGGGAAAAAATACACCATGATTCTGGGCTTTGACTCATTTCCATAAAAACCTTGTTGAGAGACAGTGGAGGATTCATTTTTATCAAAACAAACTTTCAAAGCCAGTTTCAGTTCCAGCAATTTGGGAGTCAGAGGTCAGGTTTCATGCAAACAGCTGAGACTGTGCAACCACGTGAACACAGGAGGCTTCACTTATTGTCTCAGTCGGACTGTGAGCTGATTGTTCTCAGGAGATTTTCTTTGACTCGGTTTCCTCCCGGGTGCAGGCGACAGGAAGAGGGAGAGCGCCCTCAGCTGGTGGATCACCCCCATCAGGACCGGCAGCGAGCATCACTGCAGGATGCAGCCGTGTGCATGAGACAGTTTATTCCACCTGCTTCACAAAGTCCAGCTGTGAAACAAAACAGTGTGTGAACACACAACCTGCTGTAGTAAAACCTTTTACACTGTCATCAGTATATCTGCAGAAAATAACAATGCTCTTTATGCTACACACTAAACATGTTGGCTTGTTTTAACCGTAGACTGTGAATAAACAGACACAACTAGCTGGATATGGGGCTAACAACCTGCTGGGGTCATTGAACCCAGTAAACAGGTCTAGTTTTATCCCACATTTTGTAGTTTTATATAATATTTTGATTAGTTTTATCCAGCATTTTCATATTTTTACCCCACATCTTATGGTTTTTTTAATAATATTTGCTTATTTTTATCCAACATTTTCATATTTTTATCCCACATTTTGTAGTTTTATATAATATTTGATTATTTTTATCCATCTTCATATTTTTACCCCACAACTTATTGTTTTATAAAATATTTGATTATTTTTACCCAATATTTTTTGTTTTCTGCTTCCATCTCACTGGATATAAATGTGTTGGATTTTAAAAACAGTCCATGTTATTGGGTTTAATGAGGTTAGTTCAATATTGATCCAGTTCTGGATGAAAACAACTCAACATTTTTAGGTTGCTCATTTACACTGGGAATGAACCAGCCCACCCACACACACACACACACACACACACACAGTGTCAGCATCCACGAGGATGAATTTCACGCTCTCTCACTTCAGTATTCACACATTTATCTCAGTGACTCTCGGCCCTCAGCGTCCGGTCCGGGGCAGGTTTGTGTGGTCAGGTGTTAAACTCTCTGCAGCAGCTTGAAACGCAGGAAGAATTCCTCACACCACATCTGAATCATCTGATTAATGCAGGTTTAACACGAGGATCTCTTCCTCCGTTGTGTTCAGACTGTACTGCAGCTCGGCGCCAACAAAGACGGCGGGCTAAACATGTTAGTGCTCCTTCCTCCTGGCGCCTTTGATTAGCTGATCCCTTTAGCCTGCACATGAAAAGCTCAGCAGGAATCCACATGGTATAATAGAGCAATTTGTGTCTCCAAGGTTGTGATGTGTCCTCGGCAGCTCGCAGAATATCTTCACATCTGAGCCTCTTTGAGTCGGTTTCTGCCCATTGTGCTGCAGGGATAAAGACTCGCCGGGGCCCTTTTTTCATCTCTTATAAAACACTCACTGCTTTACTTTTCTTACTTCTGATTTATTCCTATTGTAGCCAAATTTTTACCAAACACTGTTATGTTTCTTGATGCTTTCAGGTGTCACAGGTAAGAAAAGCCACATTGGTGCCATTTTATATTTGATTTGTTTGTTTGGGTTCATGGAGGAAAGACGAGCTGGAGATCACTGTGTGTGTCAGAGCAGGAACAAACCAGAGTCATCACTCATCGTGCAGCTGAGGGAAGATTTACAGCCAGACAGGTTCCTCAGGAGCTGGTGGAGACCAAAACACAGCTAAAAAGACACTACAGAGGGTATAACAGGCTCGCTACAGTGAAGCCAATGGGCAAGTGTGGAAAAGTGTAATACCACCGACAGCCACTAGATGCTGGCTCCAATCACTCCAATGGACTTCACTCATTTTATTTGTGGACGAGTGTTTCAAAATCTGGAGTTTTGTATTATGGAGCCAGAAGCGACCATATTTGGATGAAAGGGAGGAGCTTTGGAGGAGTGAGGTATTTGACTGCAGCTCGCCTCCATGTGACATCATCCACTCATCACCAACAGACTGAACATGAACAATGGACGAAGTCAACACGACTTTTGTTCATGTACTCAAACTTTGGAGTCAGGAGGTTGGTATTTGAATTCTTTAGTTTTATTACTGTAAAGTGTCTTTGAGTATTGTTAAAAGCAAAAATAAAATGTATTATTATTATTATTATTATTATTTGAACGTGGCCATGTTGGTTGTTTGGAGCCATTTGACCATATTTGGATATGAAGGGAGGAGTGAGGAGGCGGGTCTGACCCTTGAACCTGAGGACACTGTCCAATGAGGATGAGCCTCCAAACCAGCTGTAAATCACTGGAGACCAGAGCTGTCAATCAGACTAGCCCCGCCCCTAACTCCTCCCCCCAGATCTCTGAGAAGAAGAGTTGACTTTATCTGATGACATCAGAATGACTTGTGGAGAAATGTATTGATGAATATTTCAGGATTGAAGATGAGGATGTTTGGATTGAAGTCAGTTGGAGCAGCACCTGGTGGCTGGTGGTGGTATTACAGTTTTTTTGCATTAGATTTTATACACATATACAGTCTGCACAGAGTACACAGTAGAGCTGAGGATTATGGGAATTATTTTATTTTCACAGGTCATGAACTAAAGCACAAAATAAAAATGTGACCTCACGATGTGTCTAAACTGAACAGATCATCACAGTCACTGGTGTTCATCTTAACTGTGTGTTCACCACACGACTGTTAATAACACGTCCTGCTGGTAAATCATCAGCTCGTACGTTTGTAGGTCACTTGTCTGTGTATTTGTTTGTTTATTCATGTGTACTTCAGGTTGTTTACTCGTGTTATTAACAGAGTAAAATCTCCTCCACCTCCATTACGACCATCAGGGGTCATGTTGACAGAGCAGCTTTCACTCTCGCAGCCACAAACCCAAACAGTGACGGGATCAGTGGTGAATCTGCTCATGGCGGCTAATTGAAAAGGCCGCTGGGCCGCCCCCGAAACGCACTCGCAGAGGTAAAGCGGTTTAATTGAGCTAAATTTGTCTCAATTAAGGCGCTCACTTAAAAGCGAGAGACGGCGCTGGCAGCGAGCCTGGCGAGGTGCGGCGGTGAGGGGGTCCTTACCTGCACATTAGAGGGGAAGGCATTTTAATAACAACACACCCTCCTCCTCCTCCTCCTCCTCCTCCCCCCGCCTCCTCGCTGGAGTGGGACTCAATTATTGTTAATGGAAGTTCACCACACATTTTCAAAGGGGAACCCTCATCTGCTGCAGCTGGAGCTTCAGCCTCAGTTACACAAACAAGTTCAACTTCAGCTGGAGCATCCAAACACAAATGTGCTGCTGTTGCCAACGGCGGTGATTATGTTGCAAAGTGAGCTGTTTTTTTAATTTATTTATTCAGAGACGGGAAAAAAGCTGAGGATAGGGACACATCTGGACACAACACCGACTGAACAAACCACACAGAGACGGTTTCCATCAGACCTGAGACAATCAGCAGAGAGACGTTACTCAGACAACTGCCAACAGCTTTGTCTTGGTGCACGGGGGACGATATCAATCAGGCATCTTCCAGCTACGTCCTAAAAACACTCCTGAACACATACATGATTATATTCATTGGTCATCATCACAAAGAAATAACAATACATCCATCCTCGTTAAGCCCTGTCACTCCGAAGCTGACCTTTGACCTCTTATGTGAAGTCATACTCAAAGAGCTGGAGCCTTTACAAAGTACAACAAAATGTAATACCACCAACAGCCACCAGGTGCTGCTCCAACTGACATCAATCCAAACATCCTCATCTTCAATCCTGAAATATTCATCAATACATTTCTCCACAAGTCATTCTGATGTCATCAGATAAAGTCAACTCTTCTTCTCAGAGATCTGGGGGGAGGAGTTAGGGGCGGGGCTAGTCTGATTGACAGCTCTGGTCTGAAATGATTCACCGGTGGTTTAGAGGCTCAGTCACCAGTGAACTCCAGTCTCATCCACATTGGACATTGGACCCACCTCCTCACTCCTCCCTTCATATCCAAATATGGTCACTTCCTGTTCCCAACAACTAACATGGCCACGTTCAAAGTGCAGCACATGTAGCGGCTTCCTTTAGGAGAGACTCTTCAGGATACAGCCGCAGGCTGCGATGTAATCATCACCTCAATGAAACAAAGTTACAACAACTTGTTTATTGAGCAGTAGTTAGATTAATTGTACTACTTAATTCCTCTAAGTTCCTTCAAATACATCAAGCTAGTGTTTTAGCCTTTTCAAGCTAAATGTAGCAGCTGAAACTAAGTACTGATAACAAGCTGATAAAACCTGAGCTGAGTCAACTCACATTTTTTTTTATTAAAGTCAAAGTTAGATCCTCTGGAGATGATGCTTCAGGAAAACTTTGATGATAAAAAGTCTTATTTCCAACAGGAACGCCAGAGTTTGTTTGCAGCAACTGTCCCATCAGGAAAATAAGCTATGGCTGCATCCCATTCAGCTGCATCAGTGATACGGTCCTGATGCTGAGCACGCTGTCTCACATTCGCCTGCTTTACTTGTTCCTCCAGTTTGAATCATGTGTGTTTCTACTATGAACATACATCCAGGATCAGCTCCTTCGATCCAGCAGCAGAGAGGCTCTTTTGTCTGCTGCTGCTCACAACAAATATTATATTATTATTATTATGTTTCCAGCTTCCAAAGCATCTTTCCTGTTATGAAGACATCAGTTTATTTCATAATGCAGAGTGGGACAAATTCAGCATCCTCTCCACTTTCCAGGCTCGTTTCGTCCTTGGAGACATTTTAGTCAACTGCCTCCGATGTGCTTTTCTACTCGTTATCTGTCACCATTGTTTAAAATAACTGGGGGGGAGGAAAAGATGTTTTTGAGCCGGCAGCGATTCATCAAACAGACACAGGCCTTGGAAACTCAGAGCAGCTCAGCAGGAGGAACAAAAGGACTCTCCAGGTGAGAGCCTGAGTAACATGCTTCAGATCAGTCGATTATTCGCTGATACCTGAGTTTGTTTGGCCTCATTCTGCTCTCCACTTATTTATCTGATTGAATCTGTTGTGTAATGTCAGACTGTATAGAAAGGGATGTTCAAATATAGAATTTCTTTTAGGTTAAAAAAGATGGAGGAACAAGGACACGTCTCAACACCACTTGTTACCCAGGATTCATAATCTGCTCACAATCATATGTTAGTTGCCGAGTATAAGTTCCCGGTCAATGAGCTCTGCTCCTGCTGTCTTCTTGGCTCATGCTGCCCCCTGGTGGAGGACAGCTGCAGCAGATCCACCAGGCCTCTCTGGATGAGTCCCAACAGGGCTTGAGTCCAGATCCTGATGTGTTTGAGGGGGATTTGGTGTCTCTGAGTCCTGGTCTTCATCAGTGTTTCTGGATGTGACTCATTTCCATCAGAAGCAGCAAAAACAAACACTCACAACAACATGTAAGTGTCTTTGTAATCATCCCAATGAAAAACACAAAAAATGTCAATTATGTCTCATTTATATTCTGGTGGAAGTTTTGAGAACATTTCAGAAAATTTGGGATAAAATAAAATGTGAAACTTCCAGTAATAATCCTGACTCCTAACCATACAAACTGAAGTGGGAGAAAATGAAGTTATCCCCTTTGAAAATGTATCAAAGTTATACTTAGAAAATACAAAGAAGTTGCAGCAAATTGCAGTTGATGTCTCTTTTGTATATATATATATATATATTTTCATCTCACAGACCAGATGGGACCTCTAGCAGGCCGGTTTTTGGCCCACAGGCTTAGTTTATTTGTCTCCTGAATAAAGGAGCCAGAAGGTTAAAAAAAGAAAATAAATAAAGTGCAATACCACCAACAGCCACTAGATGCTGGTCCAAAATCCTCATTTTCAATCTTCAGTCAACACATTTTTTCCACAACTCTTCTTCTCAGAGATCTGGTGGGAGGAGTTAGGGGCGGGGCTAGTCTGATTGACAGCTCTGGTC
>OOFC01012040.1:12107-29535 GCA_900323345.1 Pseudochromis fuscus
AAGTTCTTTGAAGACAAGTGCCCATATTGGATTGATCGACATTTACATCAGTACATATATAGAAATTGTGGGGGCAGTGTGTGTGTGTGTGTGTGTGTGTGTGTGGCCAGTACTTTTTACATACTGAATTCATGGTGATCAGGACTACATACATCACCTGATGGAAAAGATGAATGAATCATTCAGTAGAAAGTGACTTTATCACTGAGTCCATCACTCTCATATTTACTAACACTCACACACAGGCGTCTGCAGGCACCTCCAACGAGCGGGCACACAGATGTGTAACTGTTCACACACACACACACACACAGATGCAGTCCTTGGCAATTAGCCTCGTCTCCCCCTTGTTTTAGTCTCAGCAGATTACAGCTGGCTCTTTCTCATTAATTGGCCAATCAGCCAATAAAACTAAGTGCTGTGAATAAACACTGATTTCCTTCTTACTCCAGACGGATCAGTCCACCTGCTACAGCGCCTCCCCCTACAACCACCACCCATGGTCTGTTCTGCATGTTGCCATGCCAACGGGGACCCGAGCCCCTCTGGATGCTGCACTCAAGTGTCTTTTTCTCAATATCAGACATGAACACACAATATTAAAGTTGATTAAGAGGAGTGTCTGTGTCGGCTCTTTTTAATGACTGATCACTGAGCTGCATTCATCATGTGCTCTGTGTACAGCTGCCTCCATGTAACACTGACAAATTATAACTCAAGCTTAAGAGTCACGTCTTTGCTGGGTTATTAACATTTTGTGCTCAGTCACCTCTCAAAACAAGGAACGATTCCCCAAATCTTCACCTTGGGAAGACAAAGACGAGCTAAGGCTACAATTAACTGTTTCTGGATATGATCACATGAGTGCTGCAGTTCAGAAAATAATTTGGTGTCTTGCCACAAGGTAAAACATACATATTAAAGCTGCTTTTTCAAGGATAAAGTTGCCATGTTGTCAAATAACTATTTCAAGATGTTTTCAGTCAACATTCTATTATATTTATCCAATATTTTATTGTATTTATCCATCATTTTGTTGTTTTTTTGGATAAGAACAACAAAAATAATGGGTAAGAACAATTTAACATTGGATAAAAACTACTAAATGATGGGTTAAATCTACAAACTGGTGGCTAAGAATAAGCCATCTTCCTCTGTTTTATTCCATTTTTGGCTTACAATAGAAAATTAACCCTATCAGACTTTGGCTTCACATGTAACATCCCACTTCACTCAATGGGATACGTGTTTTCTTGGGTTTTTTTAAAGGGATGTATTAAACATTGATTTTCATTAAATGTGTGGTCCTTCCAATTCATCCCTGCTCCATCTTTCATTCCCCCTTTTCTTTCTATCTTATCCACCTCCTGTCACCATGTTTCATTGTCCTCCTCCTCCTCCTCTCTTCTTCCACCTCAGTCTGCCCTGCTCACCTTCATTTTCATGTAAATGAGAATCGATCCTTCTCTGAGCATCTCTCTGTCCATCCTACATCCACTACATCTGCGGAGGCCACCATCCCGCATGCAGCAGCCCTATTAATTAAACAAATTCAATATGACAATTTATATAATTTATACTAATAAATAAATTGTTAATAATCAAAAAAACGAATGTATTAAAACCTGGATTTTTTTAAAGCCATTTCAGTGACATGAGTGAAATTAAATCGCATTATGAAGCGGCTGCTGCCATCTAGCGTTCAACGTGGAGTTGGCTTTAAGTGTGACGTGTCACCGCGGGGGTTGACGGGAGTTGGAGTCAGAATGGATTCAGTGCTTCCTGCTTTGACGAGGGCGGCCAAGAAGTTTCGGTTGATCACCAAGAAGTTGTTCTCCTGCCAAACAGCTACAACTTGGAGGAACAGACGTGAACACGAACACAGGGTGAGTTTCATTTTCCGTGTTTATCTGAGTCAATTCACTAGGTATTAAGTAAATTATCTCATTTTAAACAAGAAGCAGCGACGTTTTATCCACGGAACAAAAACAAGGTGAGCTCGGTTTGTCAGGAGTACATGGAGAAGTAGTCTAAATCCGTCTTTATTCATAATTAAAGTACATATTATTATCGATAACTCCATACATTTCCTGTGAAATGTAGATGGAAAATGTTAGAGCGATTAAACTGTGGGATTGAATTAATCCAGGACTGATTTGAAGCTACCTGAGAGTGTTTCTCACCATCATACCAAAATAACAATAAGTATTATGTAAGGGAGTAGATTTCATCAAAATATCTTCATTAATTGATACTTTACTCTAAAAAAAACTCACTAGTCATGGCATTTGTAAGTTAATCAAATATACAGCTGGAAAGGGAGGCACATTTTATTATTGGGACAATTATCTATGCAACAGAAAAGTGATTAACAAGTCTCACCTTAAAAACTTTATTTTATGGGTGTCACAGACCAGAAAGTTACGAAAGATGTTATTTACCTGGACTTAAGATGACAAAAAAAACCCTGTTTAAACCTGTTCTTTCTACACAACATGGCTCAAAAACTACCTGTATCATGCCTTTCCTATTATATTCTGCGTGGCTGAGGGTTTGGGGTTTGTTTTATTAACCTTTTGAATTTATTCTTTAATTCATTAAACATCCTATGTGTTGACTGAATATCTTGTTTTTGTTTAGCACATCATGAAGTCAGAAAGGAAATATTTAAGTAATGACTTGTGGTGATCAAAATCAAGACATCAATATGAATAACTTTTGACTCATGTTGTCCATTACAAGAGTCGTGACAGAGAAGTAATAAAGAAAATAAGGATTTGTGATGATCAAAATTGAGTTTATTGAGAAATACCTAATGATGAAATGAGTATATAACATTTAGTTTGTTCACTTTTTACCCACATTGTGTATCAAAACATTTAAACTCAACAGGAATGTGGAAGATAAAATGTCACTTCTTCTGCTGTTAGTGATGAATTGTTGCTCCGCATAGTTTCATTCAGTCCTTGGATATATGGTGATTATAGTGATAACATGACTGAATAGGATCTTTCTGTTTTAAAACAATGTAGCCCAGTGATAACATAAACTGAGACCAGTTGGGACATATTTACTTCTGTGAAACCCCACTTGTTGTCACATGGATTTCTCACAGTGCAGGAATGTGTTTTCTCTGAGACTTATTGACAAGCACAAAATAAAATCTAATAAGATTGTAATGAATTTAAATACCTTGTCTGGCAATAAGAGGACAGACAGTGTATTCTATATGTTTAAATGCTTAATTTCCCTTTCATAGGTCCTGTACCATCCTTGTTTATTGGACGTTTTTTTTCCTTTGTCTCTTCCTCAGATGTCCTTGATGGAGCGCGGGACGGTCCGGCCGGTGACCTCATTGGCCTGGACCTCCAACACCAGCACCTGCCCCAAAGATTTCACCCTGGTACGAACAGATATTTGATAATACTTCTGTAAATCTTTCTGTCCTTGCTTTTGTGACTGATAAGAGTTGAAATTAAAGAATGCTAACAGAGTTGCTACAGTAAAAGCACCATGATCTCTTTTCTAAAACATCAGTCAGTTTAGTAGCATTTGTATTTGTAGGTCAGCATCAGTTAGCTGTAAGAAATGACTTTCAGATTAAAACCTTTAGGTTGAGGGGTTTTGCCTTGATAAATTCACTAGCCAAAAACACCTGATGGGTTATGTGTGAATGTGTTTAAGATGTGACCCAAACATATATCTCAGTTTAATAAATAGACCGGAGTGAGTTACAGTGTACTGGATGTCATGTGAGCAAGGTGTAATGCTAAGAAGGTGGTGCAGCTTTCAGCATCAGAGTCAGATGCTGTTGGAAAGGTTTCAGACAGTTAGAGTGTTTTGTAGAGCTGTAAACTGGACCTTTAAAATGCTATAAACTACCATCCTTAAAGATCCAGACCAAAGCAGATCTTGTGCAGCTACTGAAAATGTAAAAGTCTACATTCATGACTCCAACACTGTAAGAGTCATCATCAGCAAGCTGTTTAATAATGAATGCAGTTATGTAATTGCACTCATGCATCAGGATTGGGTATAGCTTACACAAGCTTTTATCATCTTTTCCTCAACCATGTGTTTCCCATAAACACGGCCTGCGTCTAATAAACAGCTGCATGCAGTCGACCGGAGGTTGTGTCTTTCTATGGAGAGACCCTGAAGGAGAAAAGTGCAAAGTGTCAGATTCTGCTCAAATTATAAGTGCGACTTTGAAGTTCCCACTAACATCAGCCACTCTCTTTATGCCTCAGGTTGTCACTTGTCTTTTCTCTTGTGATGCCACAGCCGACGTGTGTAACTCTCAGAAACAGAAAAAGCCACCGGGGCTCAAAAATGAGGCTAATGCATAAGGTGCAATACTCTGGATGGCCACTAGATGCTGGCTCCAAAACCCTCAATTTTTAATCAAGAAATACTCAGTAAAAAACAATACGATTTAAGGGTATGGTTAGTTTAATTTGACCTAAACTGGAGTTTCACACTAATTGGACAGTAACCTCAGGTTCAAGGTTTAGCCCCGCCTCCTCACACCTCTCTTCATATCCAAATATGGCTCCAAACAACCAGCATTGTGACGTTGAAATGTCAAACCCTTGGCTTCAAAATGCAAGTCCACAAACCAGCATGATGTCACGTTAGCTTCATCCATTCTGTAAACAGTCAGGGGTTTAACTGAACCCCTTTTTCTTCTCTGCTCTTCACAGATCAGCATCACAGAAGACGGAGCAACAGCAAACTTTACACGCAGCTTTGCGATAAAGTCTGGATATTACCTGTGTTACAGCAAGGTAGACAGAGAGAAACCCGACAAAATACTCTCACTATTATTTAAAGATCTATAATGCTGTGCATCATGTATGTTTCTTTGTGTTTTCTGCTCTCTGTCTCCATACCTCCAGGACTTGACAGGAGGTATGGTAGTGTCAGACGTTCAGGTTATTTCAGACAAAGACTCCATTCCTCATGGTTACTGCTATATAGCAGAGCACCTTGAAGCAAGTGAGTATTTACACATTTTGCATTGTATTTATTCAATGCTGATTTGTTTTTCTGCCTGGGGAACATTTACTGTATTCTGTGTGTGTGTGTCCAGAGGCCTCTGTTTGGAAGAAAAAGCGGGTGTGTATACGTATGGTCCCAGTGGGCAGTGTGGACACAGCTGTGTTGGATGTCAAGCTGACGGCCAAAAGCAAAATGATGTTGCAGCATTACACATACGTGGGGTTCGTAGCATTCGCACATACAAACATTTGTTTTGCATTTGTTTTCTCATAGCATTACAAATACAGAATAATATCTATTTAAATATAGTGCAGTATTGGTAATTACACAGCTCCTAATTTGCCATTGAATGTGTCTTTTTCCCAGTGACATCCATGGCTATGTGCTGTGGTGCAGAAAGGGGTATTTCACCAGCCCAATGCCCCAAGCCAAGCCCCGCAGCGTCACCTTGGACATCCGCAAACTGTCCCTGGATCAGCCGTCTGCTCCTCTGCCCCTCAGACCCAGGTAAAGTACCAATGGAGACGAGTCCATATCATTTATTTATTTCATAAACTGGAGATGTTTTACTCTTTGGTGGTAATATCTTACTGTCTGTTTCCACAGCAACCCTCCTCCTCCGCTGCCACACAGCAGACTAAGTCATAGACGCTCCAGCCTCCACAGCAAGGACAACTTGGACAAGCCTGCTGACGGCAGTTTGCAGGGAATCACAGGTACTGAAGGTCTCTCATAGACTGTGTATCGAAATGGACGAAGCCAATGGGCTTAAAAAAAGAAGCCAATGCAGAAGAGCAAAAAAAAAGTGCAATATTCCCGACGGCCACTAGATGCTGGCTCCAAAAAACTTTGGGTTGAATTAACTTCAATTAAAAAATTGTGATTTTCAGTCATGAAGTACTGAGTTCATTCATTTTTTCCACAAGTCATGATGATGTCATCAGCTGAAGTGAACTCTTCTCCTCAGTGATCTGGTGTTTCATCTGAAAATCATTACATCATCAAGGAAATATTAGACTTTAAGTAGAGGAACATCAGGACAGAACCAGCGCTAAACTCAAGTCTTATCCACATTGAACAGTGTCCTCAGGTTCAAGGGTCAGACCCGCCTCCTCACTCCTCCCTTCATATCCATATATGGTCATTTCTGGCTCCTGGCTTCAAAACACGAGTCCACAAATCAACATGTGATGGCACGTTAGCTTCTTCCACTCGACATGCAGTCTACGCTCTTTATACACTCATACTGTTTATTGTTTCTCACGGCAGAGACTCACTTACCTGTTACACCCACTTTTACCCTCTGCAGCTCTGGATGGAGTTCCCTTCAGCCTGCACCCAAAGTTTGAAATGCAGGCAAAGGAGACGGTCAGTTATTTATATTTTTTACAAGAGCAAAGTGACTGATTACATTGCAAAATCTGTGTTTGTGTGTTACTTTATCTCCCATTCTGTCCTTGTTTCTTTCTCTTTGTCACATCTCTCTCAGGCTGCTCAGCAGTTAAACGATATTCGTATAAAATCTCTCCAAGACATTGAAAATGAGGTAAGTTCACATGCTCCTTGATTCAATCCAAGTCATTCTTACTTCAGATTGAGTGTACACACCAATAATACAATCCTCTTTGTTTTTAGTATAACTACACGTTTGCTGTGGAGGAATTTGCTGCCAAGAGGACCCGACCTTCAGTACAGACAGCAGGAGGAGCGGCAGCAGCAGCAGCTCAGTGATCCACAAAATCATAATTCTCATATGAAGGATGTACCTGCCGACAGTTAGGTTTCTATTATGAGGCTTTAATAAGCTTAGGGTGTAAAGAATTTATCATAACCAGGTCAGCTCTGGGTACTACTAAACAGAAGATTTATTTAAAGCCATTTTACCAGTTGATACCCAGAATGACCGCATGTAACCATTCTAGGTTTTGTATTTACTGAAGAAAAGGCCTGTTTGAATTATCTAACAGCCTTTAAAGGCATCACAGGATTAAAGATGTAATAAATCTGTTGAATATCTGCTGTTTTAAACTAATCTTCTGCAGCAATAAGCCAAATTTTGTACTTACTTTCCAAATTTAGTGTTCTGTATGCTAAAAAATGAAGATGCACTTTCCCATAAAGGATTTCCATTTATTCTGTTGTATGTTTCCTGACACTGTTACATGTTTGATTGTTTTGAATCGGGAAGAAGAGTGGAGATATCAGGTTGTGATGGATGAAGATTACTGCAGACACTAACGCATGTAGAATATGGTGCATTTCTTGTGTGAAGAATAGCCTCCTATCAGGTTTTTAATATTCCAAAATAAATAATATATCTTATTTTAAGGTGAGGTGAGGAAAGTTGTGCGTTGGCATGCGTAAAGAGTTGTGGGATCAATGGGAGAATATGTTTTTCTTTTTTATATATAAAGCTGCGTGAGGACCAAGTATTTATCAGTGTCATATTTTCTGTTTTTATCGTCTCTGTAATGAACTTTTACTGCATGGAAAAATAAAAAGTCAAGGAAACAATAATTTGTTAGTGTTGCTTTTATCTGCTAAACAAAGATCACACTTTATTAATCCCCAGAGGGAAATCAGGGTGTTGCAGCAGCATACATTCAGATACACGTATTCCTATTTCAGGAAAAATAAGATGCAGTAACAATAAAATAATACATCCCTCTTTTATTACATTGATTTACAATTTATATTTATAGGTGTTTTTATGTGTGTTTGTTAGCCTTTAAGGTGAATAAACCTCATGAAATTATATTTATGCCTGAACTATGGACTTTATTTTCCCCCTGTGTAAAATTCATCTTTAGGTACCTCAGTGGAAATATGGTTTTTATCAAATTCTTGAGTTTACTGTTTAATTTGTGGACAACCAGCCACTGTGTGTGTATAAGCACAGAGGAATGTTGCTGGATTGTCTACAGTAATAGTGCCTAAAAACCAGTGTCACTGTATTCACAGCAGCAGTGTTGCAGTAGCTATAAAAGTATTATTAGTATATGTTGTGTGAAGTAGACAGCATGTCCAGCAGTGCAGAGCAAATAAAAAAGTGTGCAGTGCAGTGATTTCAGAATAGATGATGGATTCATGTTCAAATTAGTTTTATTTGTCACATGTCAGTAAACGCAGGATCAACAGTGCAGCAACATTTGTAGGATTAGAACAACAGGTCAGTTTAGCAGTGGAAGAATGGGATGGGATGGAGTGGTGTGTGTGTGTGTGTGTGTGTGTGTGTGTGTGTGTGTGTGTGTGTGTGTGTGTGTGTGTGTGTGTGTGTGTGTACTTCAGAGTATTGACCTGCGTTAAGGTGAATTTGACAAGTTAAGCAGTAGGTATGACCCTTAAAGGGAACTGTCATAAAACTCGACAGTTGGTAAATGTAAACGAAGAAGAAGAAGAAGAAGAAGAAGAAGAAGAAGAAGAGCCAAAGTACTCCAAGTTGAAGAAAACCATCTGAGGAACTTTTCTATCACACACAAAATGTACAATTTAAATTAACTGAAAGGCATTAAAAAATCCCTTCACAATAACCCCAGCCTTTATTTTATTTTTATGAAGTTCATAAAGTCTCTGGTGCAATACCCCCACCTGCTGTCCTGAACTGGAGTGTTGACACTGAAGACCTGCCTTTTACTATAGGTATTGTTTGCATGTCAATTAAGTTACTGTTCAACCTGTTAGCTGAAATGTATGTTTCAGCATGTTTTTTTTTTATTACTTGCTTCACTTGTCGTCTTGTGGTAATAGCAAAATTAACATGTAACTCACTATGTACTGTATATATTTTGGGTTTCAACAAGAGATTATTATTTAATAGATAATTGATAATGGTTTGGTTAATTTATGTAAAAACAATGTAGAGATGAAAGTTACCAGAATCATGCATTAATATGATAAAAACTGATTGTTTTGCCTGATTCAAAAATATCAAATGGGATTAAAACTAGGTTATGTGGTCATAAAAAAGAGAAAGGCATCTTCCATGTATTATTCCTAATTTCCTGTCTTGAACTAAATACTGAATTGACTAATTGTTTCAGCACCACTGTGTATTGTTGTGTGAGAAAATTATTACAAGTAGCAAATGTGACACTTGGTGTTTCTGGAGTCTTTGTGAGCATAACTAAAAATATGTTTTATGTTTTTGTCTGACATGTTGTTATTTTTATACTTTGACCCTGAGGACAGGGAGTGAGAAATGAACACATCTCAATAATGAAATGGTAAAAACACACCAGCTGTCTGTTGTATGTGTTTATCAGGTCTCTCAGATATTTTCCACTGAGGACCTTTGGATATAATGTAAATAAAAACATGGGTAAATTCCTTTTAGCTGCTCCACTTCCAGGGTTCCTAACATGCAGGCTCATTGTGATACTCAAATCCAACAGAACCATCTGTACTGTTATTAGTAACATATTGTAGTGACATCAAGCAATGAAATCTGTTCTTAAAAGACCAGTCATAACTTTATTTGTAAAAGCCACCAGATAAACTCAGCAGTAAACCTCTGTTATAATACATCCACTGCCTTAGGTGTGGACGGCTGGAAATGACATTAAACTTGTCATTTCTATTGTAATGTGACCATAAATGCATTAATTCCTGTTTGTATTGTCATGGTAAATACAATACCCCTATTCTTATGTTATTTCAAGGTTATTGCTATTATTCTATTTATTTCTATTTTTCTAACTATTATGGGTACTCTGTGACTGTCTTGAATGGAAAACTTTAATTTCCCTTGGACATTAATACAGCTTAATCTTTTCTTTTCTTATCTTATTTTATCAACTATATTAACAAAAACTACTGTGTGATCTTGGACTGTTAATGCCCCTAAGGATCTGGCACCTGAGGGAAGTTTTAATAGAATAGAATAGAATATATCTTTATTTTCCATTGGTACAGGTACAGGACAGTACAAGTACATTGGAATTTTTGTGTGCATTGCTCTTTGAGTCACATTTGTACGAGAGAAATGGACAAAGCAATACAAGACAAAATGTGAGAATATGTGTGTCTGGAAAAAAATAGCTCTAGAAAAATATTGTAATGGTTATTGCACATTTTTTGTAATTATTTAATAATTAATTGGTTATTGATGTCAGAATAATTGGCAACTAGTCAGATATGCCACCAAATACTTTGGGTGGATTTCGGGGCTGATGATGAAAATAAAACAAAGTGACCGGAAGACATGAAGATAAGATTCATCCCACACCGTAGAAATTTTATTGTCACAGCAGCGAACAGAAACAAAGTACAAAGTGCAAAAAATAAATAAAAACAAAACTTAAAAAAACAAAACAAAACAAAAGTACTAAATAAGAAATGTAGAAATAAAAACTTAATAAAAACATTAACACAAATACACAGATATAGAATGAAATAAATAAAACAGAACAAAGTAGGCTATTCTAACAAAAATTGATACAAATACACATATATATAATAAAAACTCTAGAAATAAGGGTTTGGCATAAATGTACATAAGTATAAATAGACATAAATAGATATGTACGCATTTTACTTATACCTGGTTTTATATTTTAAAATGGTGCAAAAAAAAATTAAGAGATTAATCGACACATAACATACTGATTACTTAAAAACATACATTCACGTTGGAAAACCTGATCCAAACAGCTGCAGTTTAGTTGCAGCAGAGCACAGTGATCATTGGGATGTGTGTTCACTGCAGCCACACACCGACTCTCTCTGCTCTGTTTGTTCTGCTTTCCGAAAAACGAGCTCTGATTCCAACCAGCTGTTTCCCGCCTCACACAGATCAGCTGCACACACACACTCGTAGTAGGCGGAGGCAAGAAGCCACACACACACACTGGAGGGAACCCCATCAGCTGTAGAAAGCAACACAGCTTGAATTTACTTTTATTTTTCTACCGCTCTTCTTCAGATTTACCTTTTTTGAAGTGGTGTTTTAGATATGTGCCATTGAGAGGTAACAGAGAGACATCTGCGCTTAGAAGAAAAGGGAACAGCCTTATATTTTAACAAGGGTGGAGGGAGAAGAAAACAGAAAACACGGACTACACAAGGTGGCTTTGAAAGCATGGAATATTTCATGATGCCCACAGAGAAGCTTCCGTCCTTACAGCAGTTCAAGAAGACGGAGAAGGATGTTATTGGAGGTCTCTGCAGGTCTGTAACACACGCTGCCCTCTTCCCCTTTGTGTTGATACAAAAACTGCTCGCACAAATAATCTTTCATGTGGCTGTAGCGCTTGTGTGTGCGTGTGTGTGTGGTGCAGTCTTGACTTCATGTAGCATGAGCGCGTGGTTGTTGGAATTAGCCGCGTGTTATTGTATTTGCTGCAGCATATCACAGCTCGTGTACCCCCGTGTTATTACATGTGAACGCCGAAGTGTTAATTATCACCCGTGAGGCCGTTTGGGTCAGAAATATGTAAATCCACGCGATGAAATCGATACATTCGCGTGCAGACGAACAGCAACCACGTGGTAGTGAACGTGCTCCCCGCCGCCTCGCTGCTACACAACAAATCTCATGTTTGTAACCACGTAGTTTCTCACAACACTCATTGTCCTCACAGAATGACTCGTGCGTGTATTTGAATTAATTTGTGGAGCCGAAAAATAGTTTCCGGCTGCGGCACGGTGTGTTTTTAGATTCCGCTCGTGCCAGCAGCCATCGTTGTGTTGCGTGCTAACATTAGCTTAGCTCGGGTAGCTAGTTAGCTATCACTGCGCAGTCGCTCGCTCGTCGTGTTCAGTGTTTACTGGCTTTTTAAAACTAGTTTGTTCTGGGTTGTCCAAGGGTAACTCGTCGTCTAGTGTGTGTTAGGGTGAATACAGATGTCTATATGTAGGGAGCAGGTGTATAACACAGTACTAGCTCGGTGCTAGTGGTACAAAGCATTGTTCTCCATGAAGCCAGGGGGCCTCGCGGCGGCTGCTGCTGCTCACGCGCCCCCCGGCGGCCATGCTGGAGGTCCTGACAGCTGACAACAGCTGGTTCCATCTCTCAATGTTTTTCTGTGATGTTTTCTGATCGCAAATGTTACAGATGTGTGCCAGCAACGAATATGAATTGTCTGTAATCACCACGAAATAACGTGTGTGCCTGGGAGGTTACCATGTAAACAAAGATGGCAATATAGAATAGAAAGAATAGCATCGAATGCCTTTATTGTCATTGTACAACAGGTACAGAATTGGTGCATTGATAAAAGTAATAGAATAATTTGTAAAAGAGCACTAAATAATATTTACAGTTATTACGTGTGTTTGAATACTTGAGTGATTAAAATTATACATAGTGAGAAAGTGATTTTGCATCATCAACCTTCCTAAA
This sequence comes from Pseudochromis fuscus, assembly GCA_900323345.1. NCBI lineage: Eukaryota > Metazoa > Chordata > Actinopteri > Pseudochromidae > Pseudochromis > Pseudochromis fuscus. Next base: position 24,448 of record OOFC01012040.1, read on the forward strand.
AAAATGTCTTTTCTTTTTTTTTTGACAAACTATTTTTTTGCCTAAATCATCATCTGATGTGATGTTGGCCACCTTTTGTTAAAGTCGCCTACATCCTCAGTTGAACAGATCCTACTATTCTGCCCCCATTTTATTTTGCCAACGTTATAGGACAGTGGTATATTCTGTTCAGTTTTTTCCTATTTGACACTAAGGGTAATGAGCTGCAATTGACTTTATTCTCCAGATAAATGTTTCACCACATTAAACATCTCGTAGGGCAAAGTTTCAGTGCTGCATTTGTTAAAGTCAGTCTACACACGTCATAGTATCAACAGTTTGGTCATAAATAAATCCCTCAGGGTTGCTGATACTTCTCAGAAGTTGTTGGTGATAAAGATGATGTTTCTCTACTTTTTAATGTGAACATCAGTGTGTGGCTGCTCATTCATCTTCTTTAGCTGTGAGCTGTGGCTTCAGTCTGACCTTTCGTCGCAGTAAGTCTCTCAGATCTGGTTCTTCAGGTTTGTTGTGGTTGTCTTTGTGTATTTTCCCCCCCTACTACGGTAGGAAGGAGGAAGGTTTTGCCACCACAACATCTTAACCTGAGGGGGCAGTGAGTTCAGCCAAACTCAAAGACCCATGCAGCTAGACTGAGGAATGTTGAGAGGTCAGGACTAACACCCAGTAAAGGTCCAGGTCAAAAGCTTAAAGCGCCATTGTCCAGGAGTTTAGATGTTATTGTTTCTGTGTGTCATTTGAGCCCTAAATTGATGATTAAATGAAGAGTGGTGTCTCTGGTCTTCTAACTTCATCTTCTGTGTCGTTAAAAGGATGTTTATAAAGAAGCCTACTTTGTTTAAACCAAAATCTGAAGGAATGAAATGTGAATCAGAGGAGGAGCTTTAACCTTCACTTTGAATTCAGTGACTTCATACACAAAATGATGGTAAGTCTCCCTCTCCTTTGACCTCTCTTCCATCAGTCTGGCCAACATCCCCCTCAGCCCAGAGACAGCCCAGGACCAGGAGAGACGAATCCGCCGTGAAATCGCCAACAGCAACGAACGCCGGCGCATGCAGAGCATCAACGCAGGATTCCAGTCCCTCAAAACACTCCTGCCGCACACAGACGGAGAGAAACTCAGCAAGGTGCTGCGAGCATGCACACACTGACACATGGGATGGTTTCAGAAAACACAATGCTGCAATAGTGAAGATGATGGAAATTAAATAGACATTTTTTGGTTTTGATAATTACGTCCAAGCACTGTTCCTAAACTGCACTTTTTGGTTTCACCCGGTCAGGCGGCCATCTTGCAGCAAACAGCAGACTACATCTTCACCTTGGAGCAGGAGAAGACGCAGCTCCTGGCTCAGAACAACCAGCTCAAACGTTTCATCCAGGTAACAGCATGTGCTGTTTATTTCCACCATAGAAACCAAGGTTGTGTATCATATGTATCATACTCCATGGTACCAGTGTGACCCGACTCCCCTTGGTTGCATTTCCATTACAGAGACGAGCCCTGCCTCTGTGCAGCTGGTGGTCAGATGAAGGAGGAGAAAGTTCATGAAGTAATCTTCAGAATAACTGTTGTGGTGTCACAGGAAGCAGTTTGAAGATTGTTTCAAGTGACAAATTTGTTGTTTTAGCTACAAATATGTGTTAAAGTTTGTGTCTGGTTAAAAACTTGTTTCGAGGTTTTCAGAGATGTGAGGTCCTGTACTCCGTCAGCTGTTCCACTGACTGGGTGCTCAGAGCTTCGGACCTCACTGATGTTCTTTAAATATTATTTTAACGCTGCACTAAAGCCTGTTATTGTACTTTGGATCTTTTTACTGTTTTTCCCACATAGCAGAAACATGTTATTCTGACTGAAACTGTGCAGACTGTGTCGGCTGCAGGTACAAATATTTGCGTGCCACACAGTAATGACGCAATGATGATTTTGACCCAATAACAATCAATCACATTTTAGTACCTGCTAGTACCTGGCTGGGCCTGTTTAAGAACCACAGGAGAGCATGTACTAGAAAAGTGGGACTGGGTTCCAGGTACTTTTTGCTTATGGAAAACCAAACCAAATTGAGTCACGCTGGTACCATGTAGTGGAAAAGCACCGTTACATTAACAGTTTGTTTGAGGTCAACGCTGTCTGTTTGTGTTGTCTTTCAAGCACCTGTAGGTTTTCTTCTTGTTTACATAGAGTATAAAACTCAGTAGTAGCTTCTTGCTTGTGTTGGCTGCAGTGCAGTCTTTTTTTAAAGGGTTTTTACCACATAACAATATTTTATCTGAGGATGTGCCTCAGGAACAGTCACTTTCAGTATTATCTGGACTTGGTCTCGTGTGTGATGTTAATTCAGGTGAGACTTCAATGTAATTCCTGCAGAGAAACGATGCAGAGTCCAGGTTTGTGTGATATTACAGTGCGCTGCTGCATCTCCAAATTCTTAACCTTAAAGAATTGGGTCTGAAACATATACTCCTCTGATACAGAAAAGCTCTACTAATGTATAAGTAATGTGTGTTGTCATATGTTGTCACGACGACCACTGGTTGTACATTCACAGTGGGGACGCCCTTTACCTGTAAATTCAATATTGTCCTGAATAGAAGATAATTTTTTGTCTGGATGAGAAAAGATTTTGTGGGAACTAGATAAATATGTGTTTACAACATTAGATACTGCCTGATTTAAGTGGTGAGCACCAGCATTGTCAGCAAAGAATTATCGGTTGTTAATGTTGTTAAGATATTATAGTAAATCAAAATTAGTCAGCCGGGATTAACTGTCAGAAAAAAACATTTTCACACATTCAGGACAGGACAGATTGTGAGTATGTGAGTACCAGACAACAGTAGGTTTCAAGTAACAGATTCAGTGTTTTGGTCGATATAAGAGCGTGAGCCTCAGTGACTTTTTCAACAGGACAAGTGGAAAAACATTTTTGGTCTTTCTTAAAAACATCTGTGGAAATCTAACAGGGTCAACTAACAATCACACAGTCCAGTACAGTGCAGTGTGTAGGTGGCAAAATAAAAGCCCGGTTGTTAGTCTTGTTCACATTAAGCCAAGAGAGGATCCATTGCTGTTGGACTGATTTGTATATATTGTTCGCAGACTATATGTTTCTTGGGTTTGGTTCCCATAGTGAGTTTTCATCTCAACTCTCTTTATACGGTTTTACATTAAACTTGATGTGGTTTTCATCTCATTGCAGGAGTTTAGTGGCTCATCGCCTAAGAGGAGGCGAGCCGAGGAGAAGGATGAAGGGATCGGCTCTCCAGACACGCTGGAGGAGGAAAAGGTCGAAGAGCTGAGGAGGGAGATGTTGGAGCTGCGGCAGCAACTGGACAAGGAGCGTTCGGCTCGGATGCAGATGGAGGAGCAGGTGAGGCGAAAGGAGGAGGTCAGAGTCACCGACTGTCCACCTCTGGGGAGGGAAAACTCTCATAACATTTAATTCAGTGGTGCAGGAGTTATGTGATTGTTTGAACACTTTCATTTAAACATGAAAGCACAAGCCGCAGATTGTTGACATCATCATCCTGCAAGCGTTTGTCGATTTTCAACATCTACAGTATCCAGACCAGACAGCATCCCATTGTCTGATTTTGCCCAAACTGTAGACATTTGTTCCTGAGGTTGTACCTTATCTTTCCTGAAATAATCATCAGGATTTGTTTATAAGTTTTTCTGTAATGTTGCAAAGAAACCGACAAATAAACCAACTCAGATGAAAACACAACCTCCTTTACTGCAGTGAAGTACTTCGCAGCCTGTTGATTTATACAGATACTGTGTATTACTAAAGTCCACATCTCCAGGCTACAAAGTGGACCAGTTTTTCAGTTTTACTAATCTGACTCCCTCCACCAAGAGGAGGAGGAGGAGGAGGAGGAGGGGTGGGGTTTGCAGAGCAGACTTGGCCGTTCATCAGCCAGTTCCTGATAAACCCACATCCTGGATTTACCTGAACAACAAGTTAAGACAAAGGTGATTGCACAGGTGGTGAAGATAAACACAGACTTGGAGTTGTTGTTAGGCAGACAGTGAACGGACATGCGAGGGTGAGATATTTCCAGAGAATTTAAAATTAATCTGGCAATAATTCAGATTGGGTTTTTTTTTATGTCTTTTAATGACACAGTGGTTGTTTGAAGCTGTAAAAGAAAAGAGAGAAAGAAAGCTCAAACTGAACAGGATATTTAGGAGACTGAAACCTTCCTTTTCCTAATCAGGGCTGTGTTTCCAGGTACCTTTTTTAAAGATGTTGGTACAGTTTGGTTTAATTTAATGTCCTCTAGTGACCTGTGCTCTTTATGTGTGTGTGTGTGTGTGTTTTAGGTGCGCTCTCTGGACACCCAGCTGCACCCAGAGCGTCTAAAGGTGATCACCCAGCAGGTGGAGGAGGAGCAGGCACTCATCCAGAGCCAGACACTGCTGAGGCTACAGCAGATCCACGCTGCTGACAGACAAACACACAGTCCACAGGTCAGGAACACACACACACACACACACACACACACACACAGGCACGCACGCACTAGTAGTCACCTGTGCTACAGTTTGCTACCCGCATGATGCTGGAGTTTACTCAAACAAACTCTGAAGTAGCCTATAGGTTGTTTTAGATATCTGAAGTAATATGTCAGCAGACCTCGTGTAACAACATCCTCTTAAATTTCTTTCATATTCTCTCACAATCTTCTGTTGTTTAAAAAAAAAAAAAAGACAACTCGAGATGAATCAAACAGTCTTAACCTTCCTGACTGGCTGTCACCCAAATGTGATTCCCAGTTGATCATAATTTAGAGGTCAGTGTTTTGTTATTAGCATAGATAGTGAATCCTAAACACTGTAAGGACTTCAGTTCATTTGCAGACTCACCAAATGCTGGAGGTTTTTCCGTGCTCATGTTGAAGATGTAATTTACACATCTCTCCACTGCTCATAATATTTTTTCTCACCAAATCCTGGAAATCACTGAAAAAACTTAGGACAACTCATGGATACAAACAAAAATTAAGGGACATTTGTTTTCTATCGTTTGATTTCCAGTGTTTCATATGTGACGGAAAAGCACGTTTTAATTTCTGTTG
>OOFC01012044.1:23844-34946 GCA_900323345.1 Pseudochromis fuscus
TCTGTGTCTGTGTCTGTGTCTGTGTGTGTGTGTCTGTGTCTGTGTCTGTGTCTGTGTCTGTGTGTCTGTGTCTGTGTCTGTGTGTGTGTGTGTGTGTGTGTGTGTGTGTGTGTGTGTGTGTGTGTGTGTGTGTGTGTGTGTGTGTGTGAAATGACAGAATAAGACACTGTTCTCAACACTTGTTTCCTGGAGTCTGTCCTATCAGTGAGATAAACAGCAGATCTCCTTCAGCAGGTCTGTTACAGGAGGAGAAGCTGATAGCTGAACTCTGCAGACCCCGACTGAGTGTTAACAATAATTAGCATTTTAAGAGCAACAGGAGACACCTGCTCCTATTGTAAAATAACCTGAGCATGTTTTTATGGAGGTAAAGTTCTTGCTTCTCTTGCAGATACAATTTGAATTTAGGGGTTTGCTTGGTGACAAGTAGCTTATAGTGACACCTCGTAATACAGTGACGGTGGAAACAGTGCTGTAGTTTGACTGTGTTGGTAAGTGATCACCGAGTATCATTTATACATCAGTTGTTTCAGTGATGTAATGTTAGGGTCAGCAGATAGTGTTGGAGGTGTTCCTTTTAAATTTTCTAAATACTTTACTATAGATTACAAAATAGATTACCTTACATTTCATTGTGTTTTAAATTGAATTTGTATTCTGTTACCTCAAAGCGAGTAAGATACTCTACAACACTTTGGTTTATTTCAACATTGTCTTAGTTATCATTGCATGTATCCAGAAGGTTCTCTCACAGTTGTTTAAAAAATTCTCTCCAAGTGTATTTTATTGTATAAGTTTGACCTAAATAGAATATTTTTAATTATTACAAAATTGTTTTTGTTGTTTTATTTTGTTATTTGTATGTTTTTGTCCCTCAAAGTACAAAATCAGCCCTCTCTTATAGAAGATCTTATAGAGTTTTTGTCACTGTAGTTGTTTTATTGAAATTGTGTCACAGCAACTTGATTTTTATGTCTCTAATATGCAAAAATAAAAGAAAAAAGGTGGAAAGAATTGCCTCTATTATTCCGTGAAGCTTAGGTGAACATATTCAAACGTCATAATTTGTTTCTCCAGATGTCAAAAGATCAAAGATGTTGAGTTCACTGAGAAAAGTATCAAATGTTTACATTTAAGAAACTGTCATCACAGACACTTCTTCTTAAAAAAATATCTACGCACATGAAAATGAAAAATAATTTTCTCTCAAACTATTAATTATTGATCAGCTGATTATTTCCGCTCCAGACTTCTGATCAGTCTCTGGATATTTGGGGTTATTTGGGGACCAGCAGTACATTTATGACCCCTCAAGAGTGTAAACTGTCCATCTTGTATCCTCTCTGGTTGTCCTGTCAGCTCTCAGTGAAGGGTTTGACGTCCCTTGGTCCCCCCCCCTCCTTTCAGGATCTCTGGACCCCCTTATCAGCCCCTCCTCCTCCACTACCACCCAAAGTCCACCCCCACCTCCCCCCCAACAAACACCCCGGTCCTCCATGTCTCCACAAATCCAGATAAGTGTGTGTGTTTGCGTGACTGCGTCCTGCCGTGGCCCCCGTCTGTCTCCATGTCCCGAATGACATCACTGGACCAAAAGGGGAAGTGTGTCTGCTGGCTCTGGAGATGGTGGCTTGTCTTGAGGTTGCCTTGACAACAGCATCATCCATCCCGAGGGAGGGTGAAGTGGTGGCTTATCACTCTGAGAAGCTTTTAAAAAACAGAAAAAAAAAGAAGGAGTCGAGGCTCGAGGAAGCAGAGCCTGATGGGTAAATAAGTTAACCAGCATCCATCTCCGCCATTTAAGACCAGTTCCCGTATTTTCTCATTATTACCGAACACTGTGTGAGAGTGGGTTTCTGTGTATTTGTGAGGTCAACTTGAATTTCTTTTCAACTTCTGACAAGGACAGAGTACATTACATTTTGAAGATCGTAGTCAAGAAAATTCCTACTTACAGTATATTCTTATTCTATATTGAAACTTTATTTTTTATTATTCTTATTTTTATATTTAATTCTTCTCTATTTTCTGCAATGCGAGAAACCGTACCTGACCCAGTTTCCCCTCAGGGATCAATATTCTGACTCTGATTCTGATTACAGTGTATTTACTGTGTACCATTTTATCTGCTCAGACTTGGATATAGATTATGCTCTCACAGTAAAATAGCACTTTCTGATAAACCCTTCAATAATCACTGCACTTTACAGATGTGAAATTTCTTGTCATGTGACCCTGCAGCTTTCAATGGAAACACAAACTCACTTATAAACAAGCACTAAATATCTGCTTGTTTTCTGTCCACTGTGTACATTCATGACGCTTCACCACAACATGGTTGTCATTACAGAGGATAGTCCCACCTCCATGTACCTGGTCGTCAGGTGAAGGAGGAGAGAGTTTGTTAAGCCATCTTCAGAAATCTACTGTTGTGGTGTCACAGAAAACAGTGTGAAGATTGTTTCAGGTGAGAAATTAGTTGTTTTAGCTTTAAATATGTTGTTAATTCATCAAATCCTGGTCAATAAATGTGCTCTGAGGTTTTCAGAGATTTGAGATCCTGCTGCAGCCTCCATCAGCTGTTCCACCGACCAGGGGCTCAGAGCTCAGGATCCCACTGATGGTCTTTAAATATCTATTATTATAAAGTTGCACTGAAGCCTGTTACTGTATTTTGGATTTATTTAGCTTTTTTCCCCACATTGTAGAAACTTGTTACTCTGACTGTGCAGACTGTGGGTACAAATGTTTGAGTGCCATGCAGTGATGATCCTGACTAATCACATTTCAGTACCTGGCCAGCTCCTTTTTTGAAACCACAGGAGAGCAGGTACCAAAAAAAGTGATATCAGGTTCCAGGTCCTTTTTCCTATTGGAGAAGCAACAGAACCAAGTAGAGACGAGTGGAGTCGAGCTGGTACCTTGTAGTGGAAAAGCACCATGATCGAGGCTGTGTGCACTTTGTTTTAAGATGTGTCACATGTGATCAGATCAAAGTGGCCAGTGCTAAATACAAGTGCACACAACCACACTCCAACCACATGTGGAGGTGGTAGCTTAGGTGAGGGCACATGTGACCATGTATCTTTGGTGTAAACGTTAATGTGTCCTGATGTGTCCCCGATAAGGACGAAACAGAAAATATGTCATCAATGCAGGATCGAAAACTGATGCTTTTCTTACATTTAGTCTCCTTCGTCTTGTCTTTTTGGTTCATTATTTCACATTGTACTTCAACCAACCCAAGAGCTTTGGGATTGATGTCGATTTATTTGAGATTTTAATCAACTCCATGCCAGGAAATAATATCTGCCTAATGTATTCAAAATGTCAGAAAGCAAAGGAAATACTACCGCATCTTCAAACCATCAATACATCATCATCAGTCAGTCTCAGGAGGAGCTGGGAGATCATATACACAAGGACGGAGAGGTTAACAGGACACAGAGGGGACTGATTGGCAGGTGATCAGACGGGTGGAAAACACAAGGAAGTAGATTGTAAAGTTACCTACGGCAAGACAAGAGGTGAGTATTATCAAAATAAAACATGAAAAAACAACAAAGAGTTTTGAGCTCAGAATTTATAATATTCAACTTGAAAGTCTGCAACATTTTGGATGGTTTGGATAGTTTCTACTCTCAGATATGTAAACTTGATCAATCCAAAACCCATAACAGAGCATGAACTGTCCCCTGCATCAGTTCCCATTACTAATCTGAGTTCTTCCTTATTCCCTTTTACACCTCGATAATAATTATCTTTCTTCGTGTAGCCTCATGCATCTCATCAAGCCTGCTAATGAAATCAGGGCTGACAGCGCCATGACAATCTGTAGCTCTGACGCCTGACTGGCTGAAAACATTCATGCAGCAAGAAAACCTCCGTTCAAATCTGAGGTGGTCGAGCAGCACACCAACGCTGAAGAAGAAGACATGAATGCACCTTTCACTCCGTCCACACACAAACACACTGTCCAGATGTCCCCCTTATCTCTCAGCTCCTTGGCTGCATCTTAACACACTAACCATGTACAAATATGGAAAGAGCAAAGCTCTGTCAACACCGTCCCAGTCCTCCCAGTATGGACCAGAGGCCTTGCTCCTCCCCACTCAAAACACACACACACACACCTAGACAGACACACACAGAGACAGTGAGAGAAATCCTGAATGCTCAGTTACTAAGAACAACACACACACACAGATTCACTTTCTGCTCTCAAAAATAAACCCACATGGGCTGACTCATTCACACACACACACTTTTCTCCTCCTATAAAATGGCCACTTGACACTTTCACTCTCACAGTCATAAACATACACACACACACACACAGTGATCCAGACCTGCCCAGGCCGCCCCCCCTCCCTGGGAAAGGGTGAGAGGACAGCAGGCCGTCACTGTTAGCGTTACATACCACTCAGAGCGCGCTCAGATAAGACAAGCAGAGGAGCCGAGTCCTTCAAAAGACCACGACCAGATCCAGACTGAGCTCCTGATGCTGCTGACAAGGCATTTCAAAATACAAAAAATAAACCATAAATAAATAACTGTCATTGATATTTTTTATTTGGCTTCTCGCATTAGACAATCAGACTAAACTCCCTGCAAAGATGTGCTTACTTCTTCTGTTGCTCTTGTTGTTGAAGATGGTGCTGCAGCTATTACAAACCTTATTTACAGTACTGGCACTGGGCCACATAAAGTAATTAGGATTTAATTTTCAATTAAACACAAATCAAAACCTTTAATCTTTTCTCTCAGTTACACCAATGTCTTTATAGAGTGAGATAGCAGCCCTATCGCTGGCTGACAACCTGACTTATACTTACATGAAACTGAAGATTTTCCAGTGAAATATCTGAAGTCAACAGGAAAGACGAGGCTGATTTAATTGTACCACACATTTCAAACACAACTTCTTTGCAGTGAGTCCTTCAGCCTGCAGGGAGGTGACTGTCTCGGCCAATGAAGAGGTGAAGGACAGTCTGAGGACCAGAGTGGTGCTGATAAAGGAAACAAGAAGTGTTGTGCTCACTTGTCCGCTAATTTAAGACGCTCTCTAATTGTGGCTTGCTAATAGGCTGTATGGCTGCTATTAGGATCTGTTAGATAGTTTATCTAGCAGCTGACAGAAAACACTGATCGCTAATTGTGTGTGTGAACAGCTGAAAATGATAAAAACTAAAACTTAAAAATCATATAACCAAAACCATGAAGTGAAAGATGATAAAAAAAGATGAAATGTGGAGTTTGGTGGTAATTGTTACCGCTATGAATGCCATCAAATGACACAAACAGACATATAAACTATTGTTCACATTAAAATACTCATTGTGAGTTTCACAAAGACATGCGCCCCTGTTTCTTTGGTCTATGTTGACAGAGGTGTCCCCAAAAATTATCCCCAGAAACCAGTAAAATCTATGCAGAGATTCTTGTATGATTTTGTTGCCACCACCTTTATGTCTGGATGCAATACCATCAATGGCCCCTAAATCTGACTCCAGAAAAACTTCAAAAATGGTCAGTCCTGAATTACTCTGTCAATACATTTTTCCACAAGTCATTCTGATGTCATTAGCTAAAGTTAGGTCTTCCTCAGGGACCTGGTGGTCCATCTGAAAATCATTTCAGTGGGACCAGACCTGAACTGGAGTCTCATACACACTGGGTAGCATCCTTTGATTTAAGGGTCAGACCCACCTCCTCCCTCCTCCCTTTATATCCAAATATGGTCACTCCAAACAACCAACATGACGATGTTCAAATGCCAAATTCATGGTTTCAAAATGTGAATCCACAAACCAGCGGTTGACGTCACGTTCTATATAGTGTTCTTTTCAGTTGTTATGCTCCCCACTTCATTCTTTATTATTATGTACATGTACATACTCATTTTGTGTTCACACACAAGTGTATTGTTGTGTAACCATTGCTGATTGAGCTGCTGTGAGTTTAGACCAGGACACTTCTGATGATGTTGTGTCTTTTTTGGTCTTTTTTGTTTGTCAATTTGCTGCTTTTGTCTCATTTTAATAGTTACGTGATTCATTTTGGTTGTTGTGTTGATCATTTGTACCCCTTTTCCACCGAGCGGGTTCCAGTGCTAGCTCGGAGCCAGTTCCTGACTTAGCCCCAGTTTGTTGTGTTTCCACCGGAGCGAGAACCAGCCCCTGCTGCTAAAACTGGTGCTAGGTCAGGCCCCACTTCCTTGCTGGACCAGAGCTCAGCACTGAATAAGCAGCAACTCTGCCAGGAGCCGGAGGAGCGACGGTGGAAACACAGCTCGCGACAGTAGAAGAGTAGAGTAATGAAAACATGGTTACAGCACTTGTATGCACATGATCAGCTCCTCCATTTAAACATTATTACAGCGAGGGTGTGTCGCCGTCATATGCAACTAGGAAGGACATCGTGATTTCCCAAATCTGAATAAATACCACACGTGGCAATGCAACACTGCTTTGTTAACTCAATCATGTTGTAACTAGAATATCTGCTGGAAAAAAATGTTTTTTTCATGGACTGATAGTAACAGGGTAACAGCAGTTTGTTAGCTTGCTAGCGGCTGGTTGTTGTGAACCAGCTACCTATGCAATGACGTACTGACCTTTTAAGTTGACGCGGCCCCAACTTGGCTCTTTGCCAGTGGAAAAACAAACCGGTTCATAGGAGAAACAACCACCAGGACTAGCACCAGCCTGGAACTAGCACCCATTCTTGTTTGGTGGAAAAGGGGTATTGGAGATTTTTACATCTCCCTTTGGTTGTTTTCTGACTCATTTTGTTGTTTTTGTCCCTTGTTTCCATGTGTCTTAGGAAATACATTAGTGGTTCAGTCTAAATCACATCCTTTCTCCACTGACTGGCCGACATCTTAAACCTCTGCCTCTCTGCAAATCCACCCGTCTGCAGCTCTGAGGTTTTATCACAATCCAGGTTTCTGTGATGGGGGGTCAGCAGGTCACAGTGGGAGGCCTGAGGGTTCAGGGACACACTGTCTGTGGTCTAATCCTTGGCCTGACCCCTCCACCACCAACACCTTCACAGACTGGACCGGGTGTGTTTACATCTTCATGTTGGTGTAAATCTGTCTGTTTAAAGTGTTCGTTTGTCAGAATTCTGCTACAAAACATATTTTACCTCAAAACTGTCCATCGTCCATCGTCAGCTGCCAGACTACAGACGGCTGCTGCTGCTGCTGCTGCTGAACAGCCACAGACAGAGGCAGGGTGGGAGGAGGGGGTCAAAGGTCACAGAGAAACAGAAGTCTCTGGCCACATCCATCTATCATCACTCCCTCCATCTACGTCTCCTCTTCTGAGGAGTGCAGAGGAACTGTCAGCACAGTAATGACAGAACTATCAACACCTAATTTCTAGAAACAACTTACTTTTGTTGACTTGATTACATCTTCATTTTAGAGTTTTTCCACCAGTGTTCTCATCATAATTTACAAATGGAGCTTCAATGGGAGGATTTTTCTTTTTCATTGGGACTTGTTGTTGTATTTTAGTGTTTTTTTTAGAAAAGGTCTATAATAGAGAGGAAAGAGATAAAAGTGGTGTAGGTTTATGAGATTTATTTACAATAAGAACAACATTGATTATCATCAGATGTGTTCTGCAACTGCTGCTGTCTTACTGCCCACATCTGACCCTACAGGTGCTGGGGTCTATCCCTGCTGGCAATGAGCAAAACGTGGGGTCGCAGGACCAACACATTGAGACAACCAACCAAGCTCACAAAGCTCCCAGCTGAGATTCAAACCCATCGCGCTCCCTGTAGTTATCATCCTCTGGAAAGCCTTGATTTTATTGTTGATTCATAAAATCTGTTGGGCTGCTCCCTCTTTGTTATTGTTGGACAAAAACTACAGGCAACATAATGCATTTGCAGTCATATAATTAGCTAATCAAAGACACACTGAGCTGCAAGCCCAGCAAAGGTTCCCAAACATCCTCAAAATGTTACCCTCCCTGGATGAATTTCCATCCATGCATCTGTCCATCTGTCCGTCCGTCCATCTCTCCATCCGTTCGTCTGCCCATCCGTCCATACATCCATCTTCTCTACCCACTTTTTCCAATTGGGTTGTGGGGGGCTGGAGCCAATCCCAGTCGACGATGACAGGATGAACTTTCTTATGTTGAATGAATCTTATGTTGCATTCAGCTGCAACTGGGAATTTAAATTAATTTAACTCCTACTATCAAAAATAAAAGGAAACTTTGTACATAGATGGTGCACATAGAACTGCAGTCTGGACAAAATATTTTACAATACATGGACCATTTTCTCTGCATCTTCAAGTTAAAACTCCATTTTTAACTATTATTAACTGCAGTTGTGGGACAGTATGGTCATTAGGTCCTTTTAAAACTTGTAATTAATATTATGTAAAAGTTTAATAAAAAAAAAAAACAACTACCAGCTTGATTCAAAGGCAGAATAATAATTGGGTAATTGAAGCCATGATTTACTAATTAGGGCCCGAGCCCAAGTCAGCAGCAAGGGCCCTATTGTATTTCTAGTTTTAAAAATAATTTATTAGACAGCTCCCTGCTTTCATGTAGCAGACTGTTCACATTTGGACGTGAAGCCTGAGAAACCACTTGTGCGTGTTTTCAAAAACCCAATAAAACACGATTGTTTTGTACTGATTGATTTTCATTCCTCAGCTCAGAGATAGAAACGCTGAACGTATCGGCTGACAAAATAAACACAATTTATATTTGTGTCGGGAGTTGCGTGCTGCGAGGACGTGTGACGGTGTGTATGTGCTGTCATGTGCTGTGTGTGTATATGTTAGTGTGTTTGTGTGTGCGGTTGGGTGACCATTCAGAGGCGATGCTGTGTATGTTCAGTCTTCCATAGATTTTAGCAGCAGCGAGCATCACTCAGTTCTTAGCAGTTAGTGTGTTTCTCCAGAGGCCGACAGACAAAGTGTGTGTGTACATGATTGTGCAGTTCAGTGTGTACAGAGTGTACACAGAGGTGTCGCACAGCACTTTTAAAGGTGGGCAAGACGTACTAGGACAATGCTTACTCTTCCTTAAGATTTTATTATTTATTTATAATTTAACATTAAATTAAATGTCACATTTCAAATGCCGCATTAAATTGTGTTTCATCATGGTGTTTTTGCAACTTATTGTGGTCTACTTGTCTTTGATTTTGGTTGTTTAGTGTCTTAATGAGGAGTTTTTCTGTCTCACGGTGGTCTTCATTTTTCATATTTTACTCTTTCTTTTTCTCACTTTTGTTGTTTTGTGTCCAATATCAGTCATTTTGTATCTAATGCTGATCTTTTGGAGTCTTATTTTTCATCTTATTTTATTCTTTTTGTCTCATTGGGGTCTTATTTTGTGTGTAGTTGTGTTCAAATCCTTGTACAGAAAAGCCACCATTGAATGGTATCACTTGAAAATGCTGTCACTTTTTCCGGCTGCTGACTGAACCACTCTGCCTCCCTGAAGCTAACTGCTGCCTTTGTATTATTAATGCAATTAATGAAGGAGTATCCTGCAAATATATGATCAGTGTTGTGCAGTGTGTAGAAAACCTGCATAAGGTATAAAAAACCATATCCATGATTTATTTTGAGCAGAGGCCTTGTTACATGTCATATTTCCCTGTTTCTTCTTTTGTCTGACCAGTAATTACAAAAAACCCCAAATGATCTTAACATGTTGTCATACAGACAAACAGCACCAACAACAAATGTTTAAATACTGTATGGGTTAATCAGGGTTAATCTACAGCGAGCAGTACATAACAATTTTGGACACTAATCAACATGTTGCATGACGACAGGTGCAGAGTAGTCATCTTTAGTCATCTATAAAATGGACTGTGTTAGATTGTGTCAGGGGCCAGTTCAGCAGTGGCTCAAGTGAGACACAACAAAGATGTTTTTTTTGTTTTAAATGTCTGCCTCTGCTCTTCTCTTTAGGTACTTTTTTACAACACTGTCTACATCAGGGGTGTCAAACTCGTGCCATGGAGGGCCGACACCCTGCAGGTTTTGTTTCCAGCCGGCCACTAAAGCAGGTGATTTTAATGATCGTCACCTCCTTCAGTTTGAGCCATTGAGCTCATAAGTGAGATCAGCTGCTGGGGAGATGGTTGGAAAGAAAACCTGCAGGGTCTCGGCCCTCCGTGGGACGAGTTTGAGACCCCTGTTCTACATGTTCTTGGTCTTCAGAGACTGTATATAAGAGTAGTGGACCACCAGTTCACTGAGAAGAAGAGTTGTCTTCAGGTAATGACATCAGAATGACTTGTGGGAAAAATGTATTGACTGAGTATTTCAGGATTGAAAATGACCATTTCTGAATAAAGGTCAATTGGAGCCAGCATCTAGTGGCCATTAGTGGCATTGCACTTTCTTGCACTTCTCCAGTGAAACCCAGTGGCTACTTCTACCAGACTGTTGCCTCTGGGTTGCCCTGTAGATATAGATATATTTCACTGTTTCTCCAGCCAAAGTAAAGGGCTCAGTAGAGTTATGTAGGCAGTGACAATTACATAATTTTAACTGCACGTATTTCGTTTTGTACATAACAGGAGAATAAATAACCTTTATAACAGTTTCTATAAAAACCGAACATTATAAACATGAAGGATTTACTGCAGGAGTTTTAACTTGGTGTACCTAATAAACTGGAGTCTGGAGCACACTCACAGAAAGATTCAAGTCCTCTCTCCTGGGATTGCAGCAGTTCTTAGCAGCCACTTGGTGTTTATGTGACACCTTTTCAGGAGTGCTAATGCTGGAGAGGCATTTAACAGCCAAACGGGGCGATGATCCCTCTGCTCCTCCTCGCTGCCAGGGAACAGTAATGGATGGCTGGACGATGACTGAGTGAGGAGGGGGTGAAGAGGAGGAGGAGCGGTGTTGGAGAAGAGAGGGTGAGAGAAGATGTTGTTTGGGGGAGTGTTTCTTATCCCGATCCCATGGCGGCTCCCCTGCCGCGCTGGATGAAAGCTCCCCGACCAGCCGTCGTCGCGGTAACTAATTTGCTGAGATTTTCTGCCTGACTGGAGGCACGAGGAAGAGGCCACCCTCCCACCTCACCCGACCGTCACCTCCC
>OOFC01012056.1:2757-24707 GCA_900323345.1 Pseudochromis fuscus
CGTATGAGAGTCACTGTGGGGAGGCAAGATGCCTGCAGGAAGAACAGAGTGGGAATCAAGGAGAACTGTCTTCCTTGGACTAAACACTTTATATTATAGACCATCATAAACAAAACACCACCAGGAGCAGTTCCAAATAATCACATGGTAATAAAATGTTCAATGTGTCTAATCAAAAATACTGCATATACTATGGCTCACAATTCTCTCAGTTTAAACTGACAATAACTGAAGTGTTTGAAACAATGTTTAAAAAAATTCTACAGACTTAACCTTATCCTTCACTCCTTTCTGCACAGTTATGTACAGTTGGGCTATGTGTGTGTGTTTCTTACCCAACAATACTTTCCACACATGGATCCTGTACATGGAGGGGAGGGGGAACCTCTGACTGAAGGTGCTGAGCTTTTCTAGGTCTGTAAGACAGCAAAACCCTTATGTCACCTATAAATACAATTTTGAAAAAGAAAAAACATAATTGTGCAGGTGGTGTAAAGAGGTGATTAAAGCAAAAGGGGGGATGTATCCTCAGATGTATTCTATACTCTTGGACACTTGCCATCATTATTCTGAGAAGCCTGACTTAACTTATTCATGTGTCTTATGTCGTCTGAAGTTATGATTATTGAAAAATGTAATGCAAGTTTTCCAACAGATTATTTTTCATCTCTACAACACTGGCAAGTTTTTTGGTGAGTGCAGAAATAAGTAACAGCCATGTATAGTAGCCACAGCCCTAGTGGCATGTACGTGTGGAATTATGATGTTGGAAATTTGACCTTTCATAGAAATAAAATCCCCCCGTGTCATGAATTGCTGCATTTTAATATATGCCTTACAACCGCACTGTCTTATAGGGATGTCAGACTTTCAACTGTTCTGTGCTCTACGGGTAACCCTGCATGTATGCCAGGTTTACTGTGGGGGTTTCCCCATGCATGTTGGTAAATATTAAGTGTCACCTACCAAGAGGATTGTCTTTAAGCAGTATTTCCAGTGATTTCTTCTCCTCCACTCCCCTGAAGCCCACTTTTTCATAATATGCAGAACGAAAATTCCTCTGCGGGTCATCTGCCATGATGTGAGCTGGAGTATGAAACCTACACATTTCCACAAGTACAACAACTTTCAATATAGGGACTTAGCATTGCATCTACATTTGTGTGTTCAGAACAGTCAGAGAGAGAGGAATCTGTTTGTAAACGGAACCAATCGACTGGACTTTGCAAATTGGTTAATAAGCAGCGCCAATGACAACGCTTTGCAGACGCAAATGTATATGAATGTAGTATATAACACGTATACCTTGTAGAGTCAGAAATAATCACTGAAAGACTTACTGCTTAGCCTCTTACATTTCTGTGTAACAAACCGCTGCCAGTTCGTAGTCAACGTCTACCTATGTTACAGCTAATTGCTACATAACTTCACGCTCACGTTAGCTTAAATACAGTAGCCGACAACCTCGAAATACCAAAAGCGTTTTTTTCTCTAAACAGAACATTATCTGATTAAAAAAAAACACACACGGTATTTATCTATACACCATTGTCACACTTCTAAGCACGAAATTTCCGCAAGTACACGGACGCTACTATTAGCATGCTACACAGTGAAAAATGTTTTTAAAATACTTCCGGGTAGCACTATCAAAATAAAACCCACACTACCTGAATACATTGTGGAAGATGCACCCATTGACCAGGAGTGGAAAATCCTGGTTCTCGAGGACCGCTATCCTGCATGTTTTAGATGTGTCCCTCTTCCAACATACCTGATTCAAATGATTAGGATCGTTAGCAGGCTTCTGCAGACCCTCGAAGACCAGGATTGCCCACCCCTGCCGTAGACATAACTTTATGTCTATACAGTCTATGCTATGGATGTACCATACAAAAGAGGCCATACTTTTATTTTGAAGGTAATTTAGCATATTTTACGATGACGTCACATCCCAGCAATGCCGCTGGTCTATTTTCAGAAAGGTATATATTCTTGCCATAAACTGTATAGTTATACAGACGGCTTATTTACAGCCTATGGTATGTATATCGCATGGTTAATCCTCTGAGTCTGGTTTCTTTTGCATATTCATGACGATATTATGAGCAAAAAAAATAATTGAGAGGAAATTTCAGAATATATACAGGGTGACACAAAAAAACGGGAATCTTTTAACAATCCAATAAAACCAAGAGTGATGGGAGAAAAATACTTCATTCATACTAATTGAAACCTTAAAACATGCCATTTAAGAAACAATGATGGAATTTTCATTTTTGTCTCGCAATGGTGCTTGCACGTTTGCCAATACGCACTTCAAAAATTCCCGTTTTTTGGATCACCCTGTACTTTCTGAGTCTCAGTCAGTAAATCACTGATTTATTTCAAATTGCTGGCAATTTGTGTCCACTTCACTTTAATTAACTATTTTAGCTGTGTTAATACTTGCGGAATGAAATTTCCCAATGGTCTGGAGTTTTTTTGTAATCTTTTAATTTCAACTTCTGCTTTTAAAATATATCAATAGTATTCTCAATATATCCAATTGTACAACTCAGCTCTATCATGGCCACTTTTGGCTAATTGAAACCCATGAAAACTACATTTTTTAATTCCTTGTTATTTATCTCATCTCATCTTTCATACCTGCTTCTCCACACTTGGGTCGCAGAGGTCTGCTGGAGCCTATCCCAGCTGTCATCGGGCAGGAGGCGGGGTCACCCTGGACAGGTTGCCAGCCTATCGCAGGGCTAACTGTCAGGAGCTAACACAGAGACAAACAACCATTCAAGCTCCCACTCACACCTACGGTCAATTTAGTTTGATCAATTCACAACAAGCATGTCTTTGGACTGTGCGAGGAAGCCGGAGTACCCGGAGAAAACCCACACATGCACAGGGAGAACATGCAAACTCCACACCCGAGCCGAAATTCAAACCCCGAACCTTCTTGCTGTGAGGCACAAGTGCTAACCACTGCACCACCGTGCCTCCCTCAAAAGAAAACCAATAAATACTAAATGTGCAAAGTTTTTAGAATGTGCAAGTGAATATGAATTGGGAAAAAATAATGGTTGGAATTGGTTGCTTGGAGTCCAGAAGTGACCATATTACGATATGAAGGGAGAAGTGAGGACCCTTGATCCTGAGGATGTGTTGAGACAATGTGTATGAGACTCGAATTCAGGGGTGGTCTCATTGGAGGCCAGCTCTGTTGATCAAGCTAACCACCCCCCTAAATATTCCTCTAATATCTAATTATGAATCTTTTTTTCTAACGGATAATTAATAGTTTTTCAGATGAACCACCTGATCACTCATAAAAAGAGTTGACATCAGAATTACTTTGAAAAAATTGTATTGACTTGAGTATTTCGTGCTGCAAATTTTTTGGAGCCAGCATCTAGTGGTTATTCGGAGTATTGCACTTTTTTTCACTTCAAATTTGGGCTTATTTTTGAGACCCAGTCGCTTCGCTCATTTCTATGGAACTACTACAGCAATTGATTGTAACTAATGTGTAAGATAATATCAACAATGTACCTGTATCCCAGCAACTGTATTTATTCATCTGTCCCAACCATCAATAGTGCTGTGGTGTGTGAGGCAGTCGTATCAGAGCTTCTGTTTCTGCAGGACAATAACTTGCATTCCCCCTAAAGTGGTTTGGTCACTGAAACTGGACAAACATGTGACACACCCAGCTCATGTTTTGGAAACAGATTCACTCTTCTGCCTTTCAGAATAAAATTCACAATGAAACCGGATAACTTGGTTTTATTTTGAGTAACATTTTCATTAAACAAATTGAAAATCTCATGTTAAATCAATTACAGAAGCCATAGTAAAAGTTGAAAGCTTACATAAAACACGGCCTAATTGGGATAATCTCATCCAGTCATTTTACCTGCCACCTTTTTTAAAATCATATTTTTCGTCATGCATCATTTATTACCACGGAAACCACCTATTCAGCTCTCTGAGATTTTGGATGCTGACTAAAAAAACCAATGAACCACAAAGACAACACCTTTCACAGTAAGTGAAAACAAATGACTCAATGTTTTGCAGACTTCCAGGTAAATTAAACAGTATACTGTCAGACAGATACATTGTGATTCCTTTGTAGCAGCCAACTTGCTCCACAACCAGGCAGGGTTAGGCCGATACTGGACTTCCTCACGCACATACCTTTGACCACAGAGAGCACCAGTTTCATGTATCTTGGCAACGCACTCTCACTGTGCCAGCATGTGCCGCTCTCTCTCTTTTTATCTGTGTTTCATTGCCAAGCAAACACACCCCACACACAACTCAAAGTGTGTGACTGGTGAACCCAGAAACGGTGGTGAGCCGCTTGGGAATTTCATGGGCACTGGTGAAGTTTTACAGATGAGTGAGAAAGCATTGGCCCGAAGAACTCCACCACACACACGATCATGAATACATTGTAGATTTTATTATACACTGGAAAGTAGTGATGAAATGTGATTTAATTTTTCTTGCATTATTTTTTTCACATAAAAAAAAACAATAATTTATACATTGCAGTTTGGGTTTTTTTTGTTTTTTTTATAAGTGTGTCAACTCATCCGTTTCCTGTTAATCCGCCTCTACCTGTACCTTTTATTTCTCCTAATGTGATCTCAGACAATAGACTGCACACAAATATTACAGCTATGCACACACTGGACATAACAACCTCCTTTCTCCGCCTGTTATCAGGAGCAGCTTATGAGTAATCAAAGGGAGGGACGGATCCGCCTATGCGCTGTAAAACGTCTCCCTGCCCCTTGTAAAGGGTCAAAGTCTCGACGCAACCAACAATAGTCCACAGATAAAGACAACCCGAAACGATCTCACTTCAGCACCGGGATTAAAGAAGTTTGTTTTTTGTTTTTTTTTTCAGTTTTCAACCCGATGGCTCCTCTCCTGAAATGCTGCTGCCTGTTCATCCTGCTGCCGCTCTTCCTAACTGTGAGTAAAGGCATTAAATCGTGTTATTACTGTGTAGAAAAAGCGGATCTTCAACAGGTGTGGCTCTTTTCTCTGGATGGGTATTAAGCCCATTTGCGTTTTCTGCGGCGTTAAACCATCGGATCTGCAGTTAAAACAAACGCGAGGAAGACAAACTAAATGCGCAGTTTTACATCGACTCTCATTTGTTGCGCTGGAAGGTCACGAAACTTTGTAGCAAACATACTTTATCTAGAAAGAAAAGTTTAAGGCTACGAAGTCTCGATCAGGACCAACCGAGGTCAAATAGTTAATTTAAAAGTAGTAGATTGTTGTATTAAAATACTAAATCTAACTTACATTTCAAAATAAAAGAGGATACAGGCTACACTCATTGTTTAGAAGATATTTTACACGCTTTAATTACAGCACCAATAAAATAAGTAATTTGTTGTGAGCATGTGTTTTGCTTTTTTATGGTTTATAATCACCTATATTTATAAGGTTTATAACTCCCAAAGGGCCACACAAGTGTCATTTAAATGAAATGTGTCAACTGTATAGGAGCAGACATTTGCTTTTGTAATCTATCTATCTATCTACACATACATATGCAAAGCTTTCTTTAACTCCCTCTTTGTTTACCTGCAGCTTGTTCCCGTAGCGGCGAGAGGAAATGGACCATGGCTGCAGAGACACAAGAGAGAATGGATCAAAGCTCCCCGAACCCTATATGAGAACAACGATTACACCGGGCTGGAAGAGATTGCAATAGTGTGTATTTCTTTGTTTTGTTTTTCTATGAGAAATGCAATTACAACGATATAGTTAATGATCTATATGTTATTTAGAAATGCTGTATATTTTTACAATCATTTCAATCTTTCTTCAAGATACTTATGATATTTTTTGTATTTTCCACCTGACTAATGATCTTCAGGCCACCTGCTTTTGCAAAATTTAGGTTAGACCAAATACGTGTGACATACTGACTCAGACACTGGCAGACTTCCACATCTGTAATGAGTCAGTTTACATAGAGCAGATGATGACGAACGTAACTTTGCTCAGACATTAGCGACGCTCACACTCACACACACACACACACCTGTTTGAATTTCTAAAGCTTATCTGGATTTATCTCTCAACTAGATGTTACTCTTTGTTGTAGTTTCGATTAAAAATTACTGGGATGAAAAACTCCACTTAAATACATCTGAATCCCATTCATTTAAAATTATGCTTCCTTGTATTTTTATCAATGAAAAGATCTTTACACTAAACTCCTTATTTGAAGATCTTGTATTTCAAGATGAATTAATTCTATGTTCATATGTTTGTATTTCAGATTCGCTCCGACAAGGAGAACTTCACGAAGATACTTTATTACCTGACGGGGCCTGGTGCTGACGAGCCGCCTGTTGGTGTGTTTAGTATTAACAGGGACACTGGCTATGTGAGAGTCCATTCCATCCTGGACCGTGAGAAGATCCCATTCTATCCTGTAAGAGCACTTGACACTTCTTTTAAAAACAAGCTATAGACCATACAGTGAACAAGTGAGAAATGAGTTGTGCTGTTGTGTTTGTCTTTGTAGTTAAAAGGAGTGGCTAAATACACTGATGGGACCTATGCTGAAAAAATTATTGACCTTAATATTACTGTTGTGGACGTCAATGACTGCGCACCAGTCTTTGAAATACAGCAGGTCGGATCTGTGGAGGAATCCAGTGCAGCAGGTATGTCAGGTCCCCCGGCAGAGTTGCGACTTGGCTTAGCTTGACTTGAAATGAATTGGTCATTAAGTACCTTGAAAAGCACTTTATAAATAAAATGTATATTATCATTATTATTATTATTAGAAAAAAAACGTATGCAATCAATCATTCTCTTCTAGGGACTGTTGTCATGAAAGTGATAGCTACTGATGCAGATCAAGCTGGTACACTCCACTCTCAGATCTTCTACAGTATTGAAGAGCACAGTAATACAGCTGGGATGTTCTACATCAACTCTCAGACTGGAGAGGTGATGGTTCGACAGAACGCTCTGGACAGAGAGGTAAGTCCCTCTATCTGTGGTATCACACACCTTCAAACATAATTGTCAGATCGGCATAGTACATTGAATGTGTTTGTTTCTTTGCAGTAATACAGGATATGTATGACTTTTACTTGTGTAGATTAGTCAAAATTTCTTCACCACACTGTACGAACATGTTATATTTTCCACCATAAACTTTACATAGGATGTACTCTTTTAATCAATTTATACCATCTCTGACTTTTTTGAATGACTTTTAGAAACAAGATACTTATAAGTTGATTGTCAGAGGTACTGACTTGAATGGACAAGCAGGAGGAAACTCAGGAACCGGAGAAGTTGAGATCAAAATTCTGGACATAAATGATAATGTTCCAACTCTGGAAAAAGAATCGGTAGGTGTTCACATGTTCTTGCACAGATTTTTTTATTTTGATAATGTTTGACTGTAACTGTTGTTCTAACAGTTTGTGTATTTTGTTGTTCTTTCCAGTATGAGGGGAGCGTGCAGGAAAACACTGTCAACGTAGAAGTTATGAGGATACAAGCCATTGACATGGATCTAATTCACACTGACAATTGGCTGGCTGTCTACAAAATTATTTCAGGGAATGAGGGAGGTTATTTTAACATAACCACTGATCCCAAGACCAATGAAGGCATCATCACGATTCACAAGGTAAAGGGAGTTGTATTATTTTGATGGACTGAGATTGTTTACACCAAAGATTAAGCTAATGTGAGCTGTGCATCCTTGTCCTTTCCAGGCCCTGGACTATGAGGAGCTTAAGTTTCTCAACCTGAATGTGGCGGTTTCCAACAAAGCAGCGTACAAGTTTGGCAGTGGGTCTTCGACAGGAATTGTAACGTCAAAATCCTACCCCATCAAAATTAATGTGGTCAATCAGAAGGAAGGCCCCCGTTTCCAGCCAAATGTAAAAGTGGTGACTCTTTCTGAGGACCAATCATCCATCTCCATCAATAAAGTTATCACTAATTACGCCGCTATTGACAGTGACACCCTACAGACCGCCACCAACGTCAGGTACACTCACTTCTGATTGGGTTACAGATATTTCTGAAGAAGAAATATGTAGATTTATTGATTTATTTTACATGAATAGGTTTGTGCTTGCTCTCACATCTATGTATTTTTGAACTTTTAGGTATGTCAAAATCCGTGATGACGACAACTGGTTGATTATTGATGAGCACACAGCAGATATCAAACTGAATAAACTGCCTGACCGAGAGTCCGAGTTTTTGATCAACGGCACATATTATGCCAAAATTATATGCATCTCCAATGGTGAGTTCAGTCAAGATACAGATTATTCTACTGTGGACTGATGTAATGCGAAACAGATAATAAGAATCTCTCTTTTGATTGGTTTACAGATTCTCCTGCAAAAACTGCTACAGGGACCATAGCCATTCAGGTGGAGGATTTTAATGATCACTGTCCAAAACTGACCATGACAACTCAGACCATGTGCCTTCAGGATACCGTGATCTATGCCACAGCTGTAGATGAAGACAAGTTTCCCAATTCAGCACCATTTGACTTCAAAGTAATTGATGAGAGGGGAGACGGGAAGTGGGCAGTGGAGCCTTTTAATGGTGAGATCATGTGGATGAGACAATCGCTGCTCTACAAGGTGTACATTAAAAATGCAGTTCTAGTTTTTAACTGCAAAAACAGATTTTTTTTAAGACTCACAACAAACGGTTTTAATATTAGTTCTTCTTAGTTTCATTGGCTTCAGTTCCAAAAACGTACTGTATTAGTATTATTAAAGTTGTTGTAAATTTATCTGAACTCCAAATCACTTACCCAGAGGTGTTGTGATGTCAGAATAATTGCCCTGTGTCACTTCAATTAAACAGAGGCTTCACTAATCTTCTCATGCTACACCAGACAAAGTGTCTGTTGTGAGAAATGTCAGTTTTAATTATATTAGTATGTACACAGAAAGGAAGCTTTGGTACAAGTCAAAACAAACCCTTCTTTATATAATGTGCAGCAAATGTAAAACGTAGATCTTGTCTTTGTTCAGAAACCACAACCATCCTGCGAGGCCAAGCCAACCTGTGGCCAGGCACCTACAAAGTGGCGATGCTGATCAAGGACCGGCAAGGAAAGTCATGTGACGACGTTCAGATCATCGACATGGTCGTGTGCACTTGCACTCAAGGCACTAAAGCTTGTGTCTCAAGGAGCAAATCGACTGCAACTTTCGGAGCTGCCGGGATCCTGCTCCTGTTGCTGGGACTCCTGCTGCTGCTGTGTGAGTACAACAGGCAGTTACTGTTTTTTGTTTTCTCTTCCTGGGTGGTAATTTATCACAAGAATTATTAACTTTCCCTCACAAGGTTACCCAACTTGACATGTTGTAGCTTGCTTAGAGAGACTGTCTCAAAAGAAAGGGTGGGTCTCAGGGAGTTGTTGAAAGCTCGTTCCTGCAGTATGTTTTACGTAATTATTTCCATTTACTTAATGAATTAGATTGACTGATTGATGACTGGACTTCTTTTGACCTTAGATGTACAGTTTTAGCAGGACTTCTTTTGACAGTGTTGCATGTGTGTGTTTTCCAGTGTTGCCTTGTCTGCTGCTGTTCTGCCTGTGTGGAGGTCCTGCAGCTCTGGGAGATTTCAAGGCTATTCCCTTTGACACAAAAGAACATCTGATCGCCTATCACACTGAGGGACAAGGAGAGGACAAGGTACTTTAAACAGTGCAGTCCTGATAGGAACATATCTCAAAGGATATTTATGTATTTACCTTCAATGCTTCATCTCTTTATTTTCCTCACAGGAAGTCCCTCTTCTGCCCATCCCGGCAGAGGTGGATGGTGGCACACTGCACACCACGAATGTCAACACCTTTGGGGGTAAAGGGTACCTCGGAGGGGCGGTTGGTGGAGGACCAATGTTAGGCTGTGGTGTGAACACAATGACAACACAGAACATGCACACGTACAACCAGTACAACTGCTCCACTAGGCGGGAGGACATGGACTTCATGGGCACAGGCATGATGACGGGACAAGACATGAGCTTCTCTCAATACGGAGCTGCGGCCTTTGATGGGATGGCTCTGTCCGAACAGTACCTGGGGGAGTATTATTCAAGTGTAAGTATCTTTAAATTTATTGGAGATCTCTTGAGAGTTACATTACGCAATACTAAAAAGTACTTAAAGAGCACAAATCTCCACTAAGGCATAACCCATCTTCTGATCTTTCCTGAAGTTGAATTATTTATTTCGTGGGTAATCCCCTATCTCTCTCAGTAAAAGGGTTTTCTTCAGTAGTTTTCCTGTATTGTTGCTAATACACAAACACAGGGAAATCGTCCTTGACAGGGGTAACAAGAGGCTAGAAGGTGTAATTTTGGTGTCATACATTTGTATTTGTGACATTTTTTCATCAGGTCTAAATTAGACTGTCTCTCCTTTGAAATGCCATTGTTATTAAAGTCATCAATATATTCTCTTTTGCAGAAATCAAACCATGCCGCACAGCAGTCTCACCAAAAAGACAATCTCCTGGTCTACGACTATGAAGGTCAACAGTCCCCCGCTGGTTCTGTCGGCTGCTGCAGCCTTCTTGAAAGCGATGACGATCTTGCGTTCCTCGATGACCTTGGGCCCAAATTCAAAACCCTGGCTGCGATTTGTGGGGGATCGACCTTGGTGACCGAGTCTGTGGACTCACGGGTTTCCATCCCCCCGGTCAGACCGGTGTCTCCTGCCAGACCCCCTACCCACACGCACGTCCACACTCACACAGAAACAATCAGGGACAGGGACCGCGTCAATGTCAACACCCTCAACACCTCCAATGTGGCGTCTTCATCTTCCACCCTTATCCAAGAGGAGCGGATCCGCGAGAGAGCGCAGGGTTCAGTGACTGTTCCCAAGGTGCATGTCCAGGACCAGATAGTCATTCCCAGTCAGACTCTGCTCATCCAGCAGCCCGCTGTGTACTACGCTGCTACGCCCATGTATGTAGTCGAGTCCAAACCCCAAATGATGCTTGTGACAGGGGGCGCCCAGCAGGCCGTGGGTCAAGTAGGTCAAGCTGGGCTGAGTCAGGGCCTGTTGCAAGTTGGTGGTGTCCAGGGTTCTCAGGGTGTGGTGCTTGTGGACAGACAGGTAGGAATGGGTGCAGCCTCGGGGCAAGGAGCACAGGGTCTTTCAAAAGGAACCGTCTCCAGGTCCAAACAAGTGGTGGTGGTGGAGAGTGGGTCCTCGAGTGGAGCGCAAGGTGCGCATGCAGCACAGGCCTTTGTTCAGGCAGGACAGGGCACTGAGATCAGAGGCCAGGGTCTGCAGGTGAGGGATCAGAGTTTTTCTCTGGGTTCACCTGGTTCTGCAGGATCACATGAGGACTTTGCCCTGTCAGCCACGCCCAAGGTGCAAGGAAGCCAGAGGGTGGTTGTGCAACATAAAAAGGTCTCGGTGACAGAGAGAAATATTGAGTCTAGAGCATGAAGCAAACTCTTTGTTTAGCTTATCTAGCAATGTCACACCTGTTCTGACATATAATGATATAGTACTGCCGACTGTAGTGTGCTGCGTTTTAAAAATATATAAATCTGTCTGTCTGCAGATAGGTAGATTATTAAATTGTGGTAATATTTTTAGATTTTAATCTCCTCAGTACAACTGTATGTCTTCATCCACCTCTCAGAGTAGTTAAAATCATGGCCTTGTGTCTTGTACCTGTTAAAACGAGGCTCTAGTTCAGCATTCAGCATTAGCGAAGACAATACAGTATTAGAGTAAAGAGGCATTACATGACTTCTTTCATCACACCCCAGTTGAGGGAAGGCCTCAACAAAACAAGGCAATTTCCGTCCATATCTGGTCACAGGACTGACCAGTTAGGTGCCGAATCACAGCCCGCAGAGCTGTGTAGGATTAGCATGGCCTTAGGGTGGGGACCAGATGAAAGAGCAAAACCAGTCCAACATGCAGTTTGTACCTATCTATCAAACAACAAAAAAGGACAAACCTCAGACTAGATCACGTAATCAAAGTAAAATTGAAGCAACACAGAACAAACAACAGGGGCGGCACAGTTTGGCAGATCAGCGAGTTCTCTGCCGATCCCAGCCGCTGAACATGCCAACATGAGGTAAGACCTGAGCCGCCGCACTGGCTGCTGTTGGCTGCTTATCTCCCTCAGTCACAAAGTCTCTTGAATAATCAATGTTACTATTCAATTAAAGTGCCCCGAGCAAAGCTAACCAGACGCACCACAACGTGAAGAGCACATACAGTACATCAGTACAGGAACATGATTTATGGGTTGAACACTGAACAACTCACAACATTAGAATTAGCAAGATGATTAAAATGGAAAATTTCGCATTTGCCATTGGCACAGATTATCTTATAAAAGCTCTTCAGAGGAAGCATGAGGACTGGAGGATCACTGTGTGCTCTTCCAGATCATTTTTATTTTTGGATTTGAATCCTCAGTGGTTAAAACTGAAGCAATTATGTTGCATTCATATATATGGAGGCTTAACACTGGATTCACTGGTTTTACTGTGGTGTGATTCTAAAGGTGCTCGGGTTCGCATTTTTCAATATTCACGCCAGAAGTGGTTCTGCTTGCTGTTAGGCTGTTGAACTTATTTATACTGTAACTAATCAGGAAGTGCTTGGAGACTATGCAGAATGTTGATAAATGCTGTGTTTACTTTAAATCTGCCTAAAGCACCACCCTGCAGAGGAACCAAAACCACAGTGGTTACACCAATGCACCAAAAAAGGAGATTTTCTTTTTTTTTTTTTTTTTTTTTTATCAGTATATAAACAGTCATTACAGTCGACAAACCAAAGAAACGAAAACAAATCTCCATTGTATTATTGCACTCTTTTTATTATGTGTTTATTTCTGTATTGTACAATAAGTGTTAATTCTGAATCGAAACACCAAAGCTGAAACCAACTGTGTAGAGCAGCACAACGGTCCTATTTTTTACAAGCACATTTTGTACCATAATTACCAGATTACCGGACTTTTGTTAGTATATAGGTGTGTTTCCAATTGTGTGTGAATGTGTGTGTAAAGGTAACATAATTTGGGTGTGTGGATGAGCACGATAATCAAGAATGAGCTTGCCAAGCGCTGAAAGCTTTTGGTGCGGTGACACTGTTTGATACTGCTGTTCTTGCTGTTGATAAAAATGTATTTTCATTGTGCTTTCTAATATGCTGTATGAATATTGCATTACTGTGTTAAAGAGATGTGATAATGAAGGTTTTTATTTTGTATGTTTTGCACCTAGCGGAATAAAATCGAAGAAAAAAGTTTGACTTGTTTGGATTTTCTCATCACATTTAAAAAAAAAAAAAAAAAAAAAGGAAATTGTGAATGAAAATCCTGTAAATTACAAAACAGACAATGCTAAAATTGTTGAACTCAAACATCTGGTGATTGCACACGATTATTTAGATGACACCAGAGACTAAAAGACAGGGGTTGGGATGCAAAGTTTGTGTCCTCTACCGCTCTCTAAGAAATTTATTTCTTTCAAAATAATGGATTTGAGAGTAGAGTTTGTCCGTCTGTCAAATGCACAATCCTTGAACACACTGAGGCGTTCCAGTTTAAAAACACCAAATCCATTTCTTGTCTACAGCATATTTCTGTGTCAGGTGAAAACTTCACTCAGCTTCACTCAGCGAGGATTAAATGTCAAGGTTTCCAGCTTCAAGCTTTTCACAGGAGGAATGCCGATGTAGACCAGATACAACCAGCTTTTGTGGCCGACTGAAAAAAGGTTCAGTCATGCTTTGCATAAACAAAGAGGAGAAAGTAGAAACTCGGGTTTCAGTCATTGATAATGCAGGTAAATCCCAAAATGGCCAGAGAGTGGTTTTAAAAGAGATGCTGCTGGGAAAACGAGTTTAGTTTTCACCATTCAAAACATTTTACCAGACTTTTTTTTTTTGTTCATTCAAGGATGAAATCAACATTACAGCCTCATAAAAGTGTAAAAAGATGTTTTACTTCTGTAAGTGTTTTGATGATTCATGTTAAACTGGGGAAAAAATAAATAAAAAATGCATTTTTACTATATAAATGTGATTGATCTGTGTAAACCCTGCATAACTTGGCAGATCAATGAATCCTCTGCCTGTCCCAGCTGCCAGGATGAGGTAAGACATGAGCCGCTGCACTAGTTTCAACTGGCAGTTTATGTCCCGCAGTCACAAGCTGAAAATCTGTGGAATAATAAACCTTACAATTCAATTAAAGCACCTTCATTAAAAAAAATGATTCATGGATTGAATAATGAGCAAACAGTCGTCACGACAACATCAGGACTCACAGGAATATGTCAAATATCTCCACCTTAATAAAAAGGTGACACCTGTTAAACACTGTTCAGTTACATATTTTAACAGGGTAGGTACGAGAACACAGTTTGTTAATATACATGTCACATATTGTACAGTATGTTTCTGAGTGACAGCTACATCCAGAGCTGTCTCGCTGTCTCATGATGAAATGAATCTAAGCTCTCGTAGGATTCCTGATTTTGTGTGTTTTTTTAAATCAGAAATAGATCACCCAAAACAAACAAATTAAATATTCAAATTCTAGTCTTGACAGTGTTGCTCTGATGCACTTATTTTATTATTACTGCTCTTTATTTCTGCTCTTGTCACATCCTGTATCCATATTGTTTATTGCTTTTGAAACTGTGTGTACAAATGAACTTTACCTACATACATCAGTTCAACATCTCACACACATTTCCGCATTGAATTACCGTATTTTCCGGACTATAAGCCGCTACTTTTTTTCGACAGTTTGAACTTTAAACACCGGTGTTTCTCATGTGTCGGCGGCATGAAGCTCGTTAGCTTTTCACAAGCTAGCAAGCTCTGTGCGGCACGAAGCTCGTTAGCTTTTTACAAGCTAGCAAGCTCCATGCCGCCGATACATTTAGCATCGTCACATCAGACCTGGTCAGAGTGGACCACATGAAACTGTTCAAATAAATTCAATAGCGGCTTATAGACAGATGCGCTCAATAGTACGGAAAATACGGTAATTATCTTTTAATTGTTAATTGTTTAATTGTTTTGTTGCCTTCCTATGTACACGTGTATCAGACCAAAACAGAAGTGCCTTACAGATAACCTCACTTTACAAAATTGCTCTTTCCTCATCTCAGACAGATGAAGTGTCAGTCGACCAGGAACTTAAAACTGCCCCGAGCCATTTTGTTAATGTATCGCTCTTCACTTTCAGCGACATCCAGGACAGAAGTAGGTTAAATAATGACCTGGAATTTGATCTTGGCCTCATTGTAGTGATTTGACAAACAGCTTGTCAATTCTACCTTTGAAGAAAGAAATTGTTTAAAACTTCTCTTTTGCCCTTCATTCATTTTATAATGGCACATGAAAAAGCCCCAGTATTTTTCCCTGTGGCGCCACTTCTCCCTCTGCTTTTTTTTTCCCTAAAATTTGCTCTTCTGGCCATCACTCATGTCAAAGCATATGTTTTTCATCGCATGTCAAATGGAGACTTTTTTTTCCCTTTCGAAGCCATGACTGGGGTGTGGCCAGATGTGTAACATATTTCAAACTTAACCCTTCGAAAGTAGTTCAGCAGTTAGTATCCGCCCTAACTGTCCTAATTGAAACAAGACAAGCGTCTTTTCATCCATCATGTCTCTTTCATCATGTCAGCGTCATTGTGTGCATGATAAGTATTATCAGTGATCAAGGTGTGTTCTGAAAACCTCTTATTACTTACTCTGCACATTCTGTACAGATGTGTTTGTTCGCCGCTGCTGGGCTCCTCCCTGGTTGCTTGGATGCGTGTCAGTCTGATACCTACTTGCAAAATAATGCAATCAATCAAGATGTCACAGTGGCTTTCACCATCTGCATACTTCTACCAAACTCAAACCAAATGAGAATGTTTGAAATCAAGACTTTCTTCTGGTTGCTTTCTAAATGTATTTAACAAGTGGTCGCTGTTCATCATCTTGAGGGGACAAATTAGTCAAAAAATTAAAAGCATGTTTAGCCATAACAGAGCAAAATGTTTGTATTTATTCATATGTCAGTACAGTAAAGTGCAATAGTAAACAAAATCCTCCCCCTCACACTAAAAAACATTCATTTCCATTCAACAGTGAACTCTTTTGAAATGTATGAATGTTATTGTGTAGCAAAATGCAACACAAGCAAGAATGAGGATTTGTTGGTGACAGATTTCTGCTACTTGTAAGTATTTACAGCTCAAAGTAAATGACATGGCCACTGTTTACTGTAATTAAAATAACATGTCCCCCAGTGCAGCCATGTGCTTTATTGACATATTTTAATGGTTATTGGAGAACAAACAAAAACAGCTGTTCTCTGTGTTATTTGATCAGTTCATTGTTGGGTTTGGTCTGTTGGAAAAAAGAAGCAAAGCACAGGATGCACACTGCACATACAGCTCATTAGTGCAGCAGTGGCTTGGTAGGGACTTGGGTTGGGAACCGGAAGGTCGTCGGAGGGTCTGGAGAGGTGCCGATCTGCCTCTAGGGCACTGCTGAGGTGCCCTTGAGCAAGGCACCAACCCCACACCTGCTCTGTAAGCTCTCCACGCATGTTACAGGCCCTTATGTATGTGCAAATTGTTTAGGAGGCCTGAGTCCATTGGAATTTGCGTTGTTGCACAATGCTAATAGTCATAACTTACTAAATCTACGTCAGTACTTTCTCTGCTGTCACTCCAACAACACTTCCAAGTTATTCTCTGGGGTCATGATGGTGACATAGGATGGGAGTCACCCACACAAATGAATAGTGACAGTAGAGTATGTTGACGAAAGCAGGCAGGAGGAAGGTATTACTTGGAAGTTGATGTCAAACAAACCTGTGTTGAATTTCCTATTATGTAAAGAATTGTGAGTAATGAGCACTAGCGTAACATCATGGGTACAGGCCCCGATGCAAATATGTTTTTTTCCCCCACCCCCACCCGAAACACAAGCGCACTCGTGTACGCTACACGCACACATGGACACACACGCACAGCCACTCAAGAGAGGCTATGCTAATGCTACATGTGATGCTACGTTTTCTCGTCAATTTTTATCCACTTGCTTTTTTTTTTGCTGAAATTAGAAACAACTCACCTCACACCATCGCGACTCATGAGGACTGATAGGTATCAACGTGATTGGACAAATTATCATTTTCCTTCTCCTATACCAGCCACTCAGCGTTAGCTTACCGACCCGCCCCAAGCTGTTCCCTTCACAGTAATGGGGCCTATGGTAATCCCGTTTTCATCCTCATGCACCTTTTCAGGCAATGAAGAAATAAAATACACAACATAAAGTGTGTACTGGAGTTTTTATTTGAGACTGGAGACAATGAATGCATGTTGAAGTACATGTTACAAAACTGTATCAAGGACAAGACTGTAGTTCTGTGCTGACGTTTGCAAAGCATGACTCGGAAAATCAAATACAATAATATTGCATTTTTTTTTAACAGCGCTCATGATCTTAGTCAGTAAAAGCCATATCTATATGCAGCATAATTTTTGGCTAGTCAACTATATTTCATCATGATCTGCACGCTGCAATACTTAGTGAAACATGTGCAACTCTAGCGTACTTCTTATGATCTCACTGCACTTGTCCAACAATAACTATTATTAGGGACTGGTTCAAGTGTCATGTCAGTGTTTTATAATCAGTGGCGAACATCGTGGCGGACTTCTTCCTCATCCTCTATTTCATCTTCTTCATATTCCCCCATCTCATCGGCGGTGGCGTCCTGGTACTGCTGATACTCGGACACCAGGTCATTCATGTTGCTCTCGGCCTCCGTGAACTCCATCTCATCCATTCCCTCTCCGGTGTACCAGTGGAGGAAAGCCTTACGGCGGAACATGGCGGTAAACTGCTCCGAGATCCTCCTGAACAGCTCTTGGATGGCCGTGCTGTTTCCGATGAAGGTGGCGGACATCTTGAGGCCCCGGGGAGGGATGTCGCAAACGGCGGTCTTGACGTTGTTTGGGATCCACTCCACAAAGTAGCTGCTGTTCTTATTCTGCACGCTCAACATCTGCTCATCCACCTCCTTCATCGACATCCGGCCACGGAAGATGGCTGCCACTGTGAGGTAGCGTCCATGACGGGGGTCGCACGCCGCCATCATGTTCTTGGCATCAAACATTTGCTGTGTGAGCTCTGGCACAGAGAGGGCACGATACTGCTGACTGCCCCGGCTGGTGAGAGGCGCAAATCCCGGCATGAAGAAATGCAGGCGGGGGAAGGGCACCATGTTGACGGCCAGCTTACGGAGGTCAGCGTTGAGTTGGCCGGGGAAGCGGAGGCAGGTAGTCACGCCGCTCATGGTGGCTGACACCAGGTGGTTGAGGTCTCCGTAGGTTGGCGTGGTCAGCTTCAGTGTGCGGAAGCAGATATCATACAGAGCCTCATTGTCAATGCTGAAGGTCTCATCTGTGTTTTCCACCAGCTGGTGGACGGAGAGCGTGGCGTTGTAGGGCTCCACCACGGTGTCAGACACTTTCGGAGAAGGCATGACGCTGAAGGTGTTCATGATGCGATCGGGGTACTCCTCGCGGATCTTGCTGATGAGCAGCGTGCCCATTCCCGAACCCGTGCCTCCACCCAGGGAGTGGGTGAGCTGAAAGCCCTGGAGGCAGTCGCAGTTCTCGGACTCCTTCCTCACCACATCCAGTACCGAGTCCACCAGCTCAGCTCCCTCCGTGTAGTGACCCTTGGCCCAGTTATTTCCTGCTCCGCTTTGACCTGCGTGAATGACATGTTTACAGATAAATCATGCTGGAGGAATGCGTACACCTGTGCAGTATGGAGGTTATCAGTGTGTCATCTATGTTTTACATTTCATGATCCTCTGAGGATGGATCCTTATCATGTGGCTTTACATCTAGCATCACTATGAGGTTCACAGTTTGGGTACTTAACAAGTCTTGACAACCACTGCATGGATTGCTGGTATAATTTTATACAGATGTTCATGATTCCCAGAGAATAAATCTTAATAACTTTGTTGACTGACTTTTCCCTTGGCAACACCCCCACAAGGGATTAACATTTACAGTTATTAACTAAATGTTGAATCACCTTCTGGATGAATAATAAGCTTGGCGATTCATGACCAGGTACAAGTGAAGCATAAGGCAAAAAGATATCTGACTAATATTTACGTATATAGTTACATACATAGTTAACGAACTAAAATAAATTGTGAAAATTACATCTGCTACATGCTAACATTGCTATCATCAGTATGTGTTAGCATACTTAGCTCCAGTGTACTGCAGTGTAGCTTCACAGAGCTAACAGAAGCTTTCTGGTTAAAACCTGCAGCACAAATGTTTTTAAAGGATCTATAAAGCACTAGTAAATAATTTATTACCCATAACTTATTTGTTACAACTTATCCATGCAGTGTGTGATAGATTTTTTTGGCCGCTGTATTCTCATTTGTTATCGGCACTGCTGCAGCATTTCCAAGTAGATTGTGTTTTTTTGCTAAATCACCACAGGAGCTGTCTCAGTCTGACACGGCTGCACATGAGCAATGCATCACACCACCGGCAGAGACTGCAGAGGCTTTGTGCTTGGAATAAACAGTACTGTACTGTGCGGTGCTCCCAGGTGAAAAATCCTAAGCACAGCTTTACAGAACGTGACAGCAGCTGCTGACAAGCCCACACCCTGCATGTGCAGTCGGTTCAGGATGAGCGGTGACATTTCGATTTATTGTCCACTCACCAAAGACAAAGTTGTCAGGCCTGAATAACTGTCCGAATGGTCCAGAGCGGACGGAATCCATGGTTCCCGGTTCCAGGTCCACCAGAATGGCACGGGGGACATATTTACTGCCTTTGAACAGAAGGACAGGGTGGGACAGGAGGAAGTAGTGGATGGAAGGAGGGAGTAAGATATTGACAGCCTCACTGACCATGATGTCAAAACATTTGTAGTCAACCATGGGAAAAAATCTCACTCAATTCAAAACAGCCTTTGTAAGACATCTAAAAATGTATGACTACAGCATTACAGGTTGCTAATGTAATCCCTTATGTAAACAGCCCTTTGTCTGAAGGATCGTGGCCTGTCCATCAAGCTGAGGATTTAAGGTGTGATTTGTTTTGTGTGTTTCTTGCACCTTATTGTGCTCCACCCCATCTGTCTGTCTGTCTGTGACCCTTCTTTCAAGTAAACTGCTGCAGGAAGCTGCACTGCTTATTTTAGACCAGTGGGGCTTTCAAAGTGCTGAGCTCTGCAGAGTCCATTCAAACAAAGATGCAATTTTTCCCTGCTCATGCCTCTTTACATCTTCTCCTCCTCACTGCAATATGCTGTAAATGTTGCTTCCCTCTGTAAAACTCCACCATTTAAATCTGATGTACAGCTGGATGTTCACTTCACATGCAATAGTGACCCAGTAGGTGACACCGATGCCAGCATGCAACATGGAAAACAAAGGATCAATAACGACTGCTGCTACAAAACAGGATACGGGTAGACGGTTGTAGTGAATATGCAACGCCAGCCCATGTGGATTTAATGTGCAGGCCTTTTATTTAGCCAAAGCAGACGATCAGGCATTGTTTGATCTGAGTCCTGTTCACTGACTCATCCCAAGCACACAGGCTAGCACCACTTTATGACTGCTGCACTTCTCAGGTAGTGTTTGACTGCCTAATGTACAGCAAGCAAACAACACAGGATGCATCTGGAATGACCTTCAACATGCCACGCCAATAAAATCTGAGATGCACAGAGCTCGGGGGGTCAGCTATAGAGAGACTGCAGATACCTGTACTCCCTATAGAGAGATCCAGAGAGAGAGGTGGGGGAGAGAAAAGGAGACACAAGGAGATATTTTAGCTGGTTCACTGTCCTAATTTTTCCCCTGCACTCATAGTGGGACCTACTTTCCCTTGTAGCTAAATTAGTGACACGAGCACATTCAAATTAGGTCTGTGTAGCATAAGGCCATGCAAGCAGTGGAGACACAGCTTAGGACTGAGATGCAGGAGGGATTTATTAACTTAAACATGTTTGGATTTTTACCTGATGCCTCATTGTAGTAGACATTTATCCTCTCCAGCTGCAGGTCACTGTCACCTTGGTAACTACCGGTGGGGTCGATGCCATGTTCATCACTTATCACCTCCCAGAACTAATGCAGGACAAACACATTCATTTATTCATTCATTCAGTTATTACCAGTGTTGTGGAGGCATTTAGCACAAAAAAGAAACACAAGTTGAAAGCATGTGCGTCAGGCCTTGTTTTAGTTTTTGCGCATCTGCGTGCGTGATGGGAAAATGACGCGCAGCAGTGGGGACCACATCGACGCAGCCACTGTCACCGAGCACAGCTGGACTGAACCGCACCCTGTGGGGCTATAAGCTGTTAAAATAACTGATGTCAAACTTGTTTTTAAAACGATCCTTTCTGTCCAAGAGATGCCAAACTAAGAAGAAAATACTAAACAAAATCCCTGGAGAAATACAACACTGGTGGCGCTATGCAATTAAATTACAATTACTTTTATAATCTTCTTATAATGAAATGATAATATGTATACCTTGGCCCCGATCTGATTTCCACATTGTCCAGCCTGGATGTGAACGATTTCCCTCATGGTGCAGCTGCGGATGAAAGCAGAGATGCGTCCTATCGCGACTTTATCCGGCGTCCACTCTTCAGACTCTTGCCGCTGTGTTTCTCAAAATCAGCACTTGCCTCATTTCTAGGGCGAGCGGTGAGCCGGCGAGGTAGATAAACGTGCTGCTGGTCAGATGACGTTACACACAGCGCAGCATCCCAGCATCACCGCCAGCCAATAGGAGCGCCCCGGTTTGATGCAGTGGACCAGAGGGATCATGCCGCATCAT
>OOFC01012064.1:3767-54042 GCA_900323345.1 Pseudochromis fuscus
ATTATTGTACAACTCACAGGAAAAGGTCCATTAATGCACAAATCTTGAAGTTAAATAAAATGATCATTTTATGAATGAACATTATATTGCTGTATTGTTGTTTTTTGTGTGGCTGCACATGTAATATATTCAGACCATTTCCATCTGTACTGTGACTCTAATTGTGGAGCTGATGAATCTTTTTTTTAACACTACTATTTTGTAAAGGGGGGTTCATGAGGTGTAAACAAACAAAAAGATTTTATTATGCTTGATATGTTCATGGAAACAGGAAAAAATGATGATGAGTAGTGTTTCTTGAATGATATTAGACAGATGTGGAGTTGCATTTTAGGAGATGTGAGTCCTACAGTGTAAAAAGTGTAAAGAGCAGATATTGCTCCTCTGCTTAGCTTTTTATAAACCAAATGTATCACCACTGTTTGTCTTGTCACTGCTGCTTTGTTTATTTAAACTCATCATATAATGTTTTCATCATGTTAATGTGAGACACTGTCATCTTGTTACAGTGCAATATAACATTGCTGTCTTGACTGTTTTGAGAAAGTAAACATATATGCACATACATGTTCTGATATTCTGACATTAACTTTTCAACTTTATGATTTCCTCACCTGACAGAAGTTACCGTTACTGTCCCTCACTCATCTGCATTTATACTTGGACGTGAAGCCTTTCATGTGGATGAGTCGCAGCGGCTCCCATGCTGTTCTTCAGAGGCTGATTCACTTCACAGATGCATGTGTTCATGCTCCTGAGTTGAAGTGTGCAGCTGAACTGAGAACAACACACTCAGATGATCTTTACATGTGTTGGGAACATTCAGGGGTCTATAAATCTAAACCTGCACTTCTTACAGGATCAGCTTGAATCAGAGCGGATTAGAGAGCTGTGGCTGGAGGGTGCACGGTTTCTTAGCAGTAGTTTACTAGCGTGGAGCCAGCTTTTTAAAAGTTTCCTCTTAAAGCGTCACAGCATGATGCTCGATCCTGAACATGGGAAGAACAATCAGGATGAGGTCAGGGAAAGAGCTTTTTGAGATTTCTTCAGATTAACCCACCGTCGGTTGAAACCAGGGACACAGATTTAGGATATAAACATGTAGAGGAAGAAATTCGACATGAAAGATTTGTGGTAACACTTTATGACCTTTAACTATTTCCTCTGAGCATTTTACTGTGGCAGTGAAGCTGTGATTTGTTCCCAGGAGTACGGTCACCGACTTTACTGTATAGGGAAACAAAGTTGCTGTGACAATGTGGAGGTTCTGATGAGGAAGAACAACTTTTACTGTAAAATAAGATAAAAAAATACACAAAAGAAAGAGTCAAGAGTTGTTTTATTGTTATTTCCACCATATACACATAGTACAGTACAAACAATGCTCCCCCAGGATCAAGCAGCCACATATAACAACACAGTATTAGACAGTGTTGACACAGTTTTATGCTGATAAAGAGAAATATGTAACAGGATGTGGAAAACAATATATCTTAAAATATTTGTGAAATGCGTAAAACCCACTTTAGCATTATATGGTAAATATGGCAAGAATACAGGTGGTCAATGCAGTTTGTTTACAGTGTATTAGCAGCAATTTAAGAAGATAATGTAAAGTAGAGAGGACTGTTATTTGTTTAAAAAAAGGCTCTTTCACCTCTGGGCCAGTTGATTTTCAATTGCAGCTCTAAAACCAATAAAGTGATGGTTGAAAAATACGAAGCATCCAACTGTGAGACTCCAAAGTGACAACAATAATAACAGGAAGCAGAAAATCATCAAAACAACGACATCAATTTAGCTGCAACCGAACAAAAGTGAAACACTTGGTTGAATGTCCATCAGATAACTACTCAAGGCCTACTAACAAAGTGCAGCTGAAAATGAGACGAGAGGCAGAGGAATCCCAGCAGGCGCACAGCTGAGGGTTAAACAAGATACTGTGTCATGAACTGGAAATAAACCCTCAATCACATTTTATTTTAAGAGCTGATACACACTCCTTTCACACTGT
This sequence comes from Pseudochromis fuscus, assembly GCA_900323345.1. NCBI lineage: Eukaryota > Metazoa > Chordata > Actinopteri > Pseudochromidae > Pseudochromis > Pseudochromis fuscus. The sequence goes on from OOFC01012064.1 coordinate 5,782, forward strand.
GATCACTGTGATTTCACTGTGATCCTTATATATCTAATGTGGTTGCTAAACTTACCAATAAGACACACGTGAAAGAAGATGTGAGAGTGATATTTCTAGTGTGAAGTTCAGTTAGATTTTTGACTCAGTTGTTCCTCTAGCGGCTGTTAGTGGAACTGCAGCTTCAGGCACTATGAATGGCTTCAGTTGATCCGTCTGACAGGTGGACCTCACCTCTCTGAGAGCTGGCATCAACCCTGCTGCATGTGTTTCCTGATTTTATTTTACATTGAGCAGATAGGTGATCATGAAAAAAATGAATAAAGAGGAAACCATAAATGCACCCATGTGAGGAGGAAAGTTATAACACTGGAGAAGAAACTCAAAATTAATATGATCAATTTTTGAAAACCCTAAAACTCATACTTGTGTTTTAAATGCATATACATATACACATACATATACAAATATACTTTCAGTGCAGTTTCTTCAAGGAGATAAGTGTGACTTGCAATCATTTACTGGTGTTGTATTTCAATCATTGGTACAAATCATATTTCTGATCATTGATTTTTTTTTCCCCCACAAAAGATAAGATAAGATAAGACTATATTAATCTCACAATGGAGAAATTTACTTGTTGCAGAGGCTCTTAGCAACACACAAGAGGGAGTGCAAATGCAAGTGAAGTAAACAGACAGTGCAGAAAACAGGTACAAAATAATATTAATAATAATACAATAGAACTAAATCCAATAAAAAATAAAAATCTGAGTCTAAATATAAACTTGAGCTTAGTAAGTGACATATTATTGCACAGATTATTGCACTAAAACCATGAATGAAATATACAAATGCAATCGCAGAATGTTGGATAATCAATCAATCAATCAAATTTGATTTATAAAGCGCATTTCATACATAAAATGCATCACAAAGTGCTTTACAGGTTAAAAACAAGACAAACAAAACATTCCCTTGTGCCCACCCACCCACCTGATCCACACCCATCCAGACAAATATCATGCATGCTCAACACCCCCCACCTTCCCTGCACTCACACACACTGACACACTCCCACTCAACATACACGCTGTAAAAAATAAACATAGTAGACATCAACAGACAATAAAAAGGATTAACAACAAACAACAAGGCACTTAAGGGGTTATTATTACTATTATTATTATTATTTTAATGCTGGAGAACTGGAAGGAGACAACATGCAAGTGCAGAACAGGTGAATCATAGGAAGCCACTGATCTCACTGCTAACTCTGTATTCAGCCTCTGTGAAAACTATGCAGAGGCAAGCTGCACCTGAGCTACAGTGATGATTCAAGTTCAAAACATCTACTTACAGGTTAAATGGGAGTAAAAGGAAAGTTAAAAAAGGTGCAAAAAAATTTACTAAACCTCCACAAGTAAATGAAGTCACCAAGATCTGAAACTTACTCGAGATATGTGTCCATCACAGTGATCCTCTGCTTTACTGCTTTGTGTTTTGTAAGTGGAGATTTGATCCATACACTGTTTGAACATCATGATCACAGCTGAGTAAAGAAAGCTCCACCCTCCTCAAAGTCCCAGCAGGATGCAACTATTCTGCAGAAGTGGATGTGAGCAGTCTAAAACAACTGGAGGGTTGAAGAGGCAGTTAGAAATGTATTTGTAGTCAGGCTCAATCACCTGTAGCGGAAGTGGATAAAAGGCCATGCTGTAAGTATATGTTCCTTTACTGGGGTGGACTGGTAAATATCTGAATAGTAAAAACAAGTGATTGATATTGAATGCATGAATTGATTGGTGATCAGTGGATGAGACTTTGTTATGGTTGTTAGATTCAGGAAACCAATATAAATACAAGTTTATGTGATGTATGTTTTAAGTGATTGTTTGCAGAATGAACAGGGAACAGGAGCTAAGTCAGTCTCTTTTTTATGAAGTGTTTAACTTTCACAACATGAAAAGGTTTGACTTTTTACGAAATCTTGACTAATACATCACTCAGCCAGTCTGGGTATCAGACTGTTTGATATGTGCTGATATAAAAACCTACTGTCAAACATTTAGCACAGGAACCGTGATATAATATGAATTAAATATGTTTAAGAAAACACCCTTCTGAGGACCTTGGCAGAGTCGCATCACACAATTAATAGGAGGTGGTAGTCAGATCAGCAGATTCACTATGAGACAACTCAAAAAGTGAACTGTATCATTTGTCATGTTAGCAATTTAAATATTTTTCTCCTAAAAAAATCAACCTGAGACTTAAAAAATCCACATAGATCTGGCTGTATCTTCTATGCATTGAACTCATATACAAACATTCAGACTAACATGTGTGTCCTGGTCTCTTTTATTCATCACCTCTGCAGTGTGTACACCGACAATGACATGGCAGCTCAGTCTTCTCCGTTTTACACAATTCACAGTTCAAAACAAAATACTAAAAATGCAGTTGTTCACCATTTCTTTGTGGACGTCATCATTCAATCCTGTATGCACAATACAAAATAAACAATGACCTTTCACTGCTGTGTCACTGGCAAAGTTGAGACATCAGGTTTGCAGATATTAATATTCAAATTTCCTTCCCGAGGGTTCATCCAGGATCAAGAGCATGAAAACTGCAGCGTTATGATCAACAGAGAGATTCAGTTTGTGTTAAAGCACAATAACACAAGGCTGGGAGTCAGTTGTGAAGACTTCAGCAAACTGTGATGTCACTACATGTTATCATCCTGCTGTTAAGTTTGTGCAAAAGAGGCGTTACCCTGCCTGCTCTGATCCACAGATTAACATCCAGTAGAGTTAAACCACTTCAGTGATGTAATGTCTCAGATTTTCATGCACCGTGTCCTGTTTCTTTCCTTGAGTGAGGGCTCCATCTAGTGGCACCTTCTTGTAAATGCAGCCACCATGAACAAACAGGACAGGGGTGGGCAGCTCAGTTGCTGTCCTGCACCAACCATGTTTGGAAACCAGATTATCTCTTGAGCCAGGGGAGGACCAAGCAGCTGTGCGTGGTGCATCAATGCAGGACAGAGTGAGCGTCACAAACACCTCAAATGCCCAGTCTGATGCAGGTGGTTTAGTTGTTGTAGTAGCTGCATGTTAACGTGCAGGAGGTTGTCGGGGAGCAGTATACAATCCGTTTTAATGCCCAACAGGTAAATTAAGAAACATTAAATAAGATATATACATTTCAGAGGCTGATGCAGGGGAGTTAGTTGATTTTTAAACTCACAAGAGGTGTCAATAAATTTGAGGTACATGTGATGGTCAGAAAACAATAAATCAGACATTATTTTCAACATGGTTAAATAGAAAAACATTAACACCTTAAACTCCACTGCTTAAGAAACACAAATAGAGTCTTGATGATTATAACAAGACTCATAAAAGACAACATTGTGTCAAATGAAATTAAAAGTTATTTGTTTAAAAATCGGTTTGATTATCAGTACAGAAATAATTGCACATCTTATTTTTAAAAAGCTGAGCTACTTGTCACTTTACAATACTGAAGTCACGCGGTGATTGCTCTGTATCACCTTGTAAAAAAGATTTCGTGATGAGAATTAAGTGTTTTTCCTCCCCAGCATTTTTTATTCGCTAATTCAGAGTTTAACGGTCACAATAACTTCTGATGATGTTGTACACAGCACGTTGCTGGATTTAAACGTATTCAGGAGGCAAAGGCCGTGAATTCAATTCTACTCTTGTTCCTTTTACGCACAAAAATCTCCACCACACTGCGCAAATATCTCTTCTGGATTGCGCTTTTTTCTTTAACCTGAGCATGTTTTCATTTTAAATCCAAGTTGCATTACGGAGTATTTAAGGATGCAGCTTCAGCATCGTGAATGAAAAACTGAGTGTTTGTATTCATATGATTTATTTTTTACGTTTTGCATAAACTAAATATAATTAGAAGCTGCTGTTTATTTTTTTGTAAAGAAACTGGCTCCACGTTTTTAGGCCTTAGGAAATGACTTTGTTTATTCGACATCTAGTTTATATTGGAGGTGATTCTGTTTTGTTTACTTGTCAAATTCATTAAAAAAATAAGGAAATAGTCTTTACAAATAATTAAAATCCACTGAGCAATGTAAGCGGCAAAAAAGCGAGTCTCGGCTGAAGCCTAAATAAATTTACACAAATGTGTTGCTTTCAGTCACAGAAATCCTCTGAAGGACTGTTGGGTGTTGCCTTTTTGGGAAATTTGGGATAACATACCGGAATTTAAAGTGTTTCCCAGTGGAAAAGACAGGATTTAGAAAATAATTTGCCATTTTTCCCACGCAAGAACTCAGTATTTTTCCTGTGGTTGCCTGGCTATTTTTTTTAAATGGTTATTTTACATGAGCAAAAAGGAAATTTGATGGAGGTGTACTGTTCCTGTGAATTAAATAGAATTGAATGAAGCTGTTAAAACTCTCTGACTTCCGTCCACTGACTAAAAACACTGAGATTTTACCGCAGGCAGTTTTTTTCTGGTCGCAGAGAACTTGAACGAGGGAAGCAGCAAGTTTATTACCAAGGACAATAGACGGCGGATAGCTTCCTTCAAAGAGTCTGGAAACAACCAGACTGCAGATCCTCAATTTGGCTCCTCACACCCCAAACATGAAGGACGGAGAGCAGTAAACGACACTAAAACTCAACACTAAAACTTCTCCTCATTTTCAAATTGTGGGAGACTGTATAGTTTTGTGAGTCTGCAGCCAATAAAGACTCAAATTAAAACGTTATGTGCTAAATATGATATAAGTATCCGCACTTGATGTGTTTGATATGAATATAAAGAGGAAATAAATATGCCTGTGAACTGATGTTCATTTTGGAGCTCTGCGCATTTTACTATCAAACATTGAGAAGCACTTGTAGCTTAATAAAACAGATTTAACTGAATAATTTACACGAGCCTCTTGAAAACTGTTATAGTTCTCATCCAGGAACCATTAACTTCTTGTTTTCGCCAAGAAGGTACGAGTGTGTTTTATTTTGCTTTCTCTGTTTTGCGAATATTCCTCTTTAGGAAACAAATTTCCTTTCATTCATTCAGTTTCTTTATCATTTCTTTCTGGTCTTTTTTATTTTAGTGTCTCCATATTTGACCTGAATTCTGAAAACACATCAGGGTTACACAAACCTAAAGACGCAGATATTTTAAAGCAGTTTTAATTCAATAGCAGAACAAAAAAATAACTTAAAATAATTTCAAGACAATAATCTTGACGTTTAGTCTTTTGGCTATAATTGATTTTAGACCTGTGATATTTTAAGATGATAGATTTAAACACTCACTAGCTACTGCTGTGAAATAATTCTTGTACAGGAAATACTTATTTTTATTCTTAAAGCAGCATGTGTTGATCCTTGACTGTTTCAGGAGCTGTTACGCACGTGTCTTTATTCATTTGAACTTCAAAAAAATGACTTGTTTTTTTCCCCGATGTGTTTAATTTGAAGATTTTTGTTTCATTATCTCATGATTTCTCTCCACAGTGTGCCACTCGCGCGTTTTTGTGAGCAGCAATTCAATCATGACTCTGAAGACAAGATAAGACACAATAAGATAAAAACACTTTATTAAACACCAATGGGAAATTAGATTATCACAGTAAAAATGAATCTGTTGGCCATTACTATAAAAACACCACAAGTAGCCTACAGGTCAGGATAAAGGACAACATGGCTGAATAAAAGGCAATATACACTGTACAGAAACATGTACTGCCACCTATTGGATCACAGTCGCAACAGCTGATTGTAGGAAACACTGTGGAGTGTTTATTAAAGCTTTTCTTATTTACCCGTTAGTGTGAATACTTCAGGCCGTTGGGTTTCATATTAAACATTTCCAGTTTTCAATTGTCTAAAAACAACAACAAAACCCCCCAAAAAGCTACTTCTCCACAGCGCAGCCTTTAATCCTATAAGATGCACCACCTGTAAAGATTTCACTCTTTGTATTTACAGAGAAGTTTTTTTGTGTATTTATTATTTGACTGTGATCAATTAAAAAAAATACATGGATCATATTGTTTGTGCTGGAGAAACAAAAGCGGCTGTAAGTCTTCGGTGTGTTTTCGACTCCAACGTACACACATATATTTTTTACATTCTTTGTGACTGCAGAAAATAAACTCCACTAACATCCACAGAAACTAGTCTTGCACACGTCCAATAATCTCCTTAAGTAAAATTTTAATTAATATTGTAAATTGGAACCAAAAAATAGTGTATAAATAGAATATAAGTAAAATGCGCCATGCGTAAATGTGTCCCAATTTTACGCACGAAGTTAATAGGATTGGAATTAGCGTTTTTTATGTTTTTATATAACTTTGCAAAAGGGCTGGTCAAGTTTATTTAAGGTGCTGACATTTGACAAGAGAGGAGACTCTCTGTTGTTACTGTACAGTAGTGGAGCCATGCAGAAACATTTATGGACAGATGACGGTTGTAATGGTCTCTTCCTTTCCTCACTCCGGAAAACAGTAAACCTCCTTTATATAGACACTATAACATCAGAAACTGCGCTATGTTGTAGATAAAGCCTGGTTTTCAGATACGAGAATGCTGGGTGTATTTAGGAGCCTGCAGGTGCTAAAAGTAAAGCTTAAAACATAATGTTTTAATAAACCAACTCAAGGGTGCCAGTGGATTTAAAGCGGGTTATGGTGAAGTTCATTCAGAGAAAAAAAGATGAGGAAGATAAACGGTAAAGATAATTCTCTGAAAGTCAATGCATCTATATTTCATTGTAGCTTTATATGTGACTTTGAGTCATGGATTTGAGGCTGGCACACAAATAAAGGTCGCATTGTACACCAAGGGGAAACCAACACCTCCAGGGCTGCAATGTACTGAATCAGATCTATGTGGGGCTCATAGCGTATCTATCTATCTATCTATCTATCTATCTATCTATCTATCTAACACCATACACACTCTTTAGGGTCTCAAATCAAATCCTACATAAGAATAGTCGTCAACCGAAATGGTTTGACCTTTTATAATCATGTAATCAGACATCAGATGTTGCCATAGTAACAATCTATATCATAATTGTGCACTGAGAATATTTATTAGTCTCAAAAATACGGTTATGCATTGTTTTGTCCCTCCTGTGTTGCGTTTAAGGCCCTGCATGTACACTTGTACAGCACGGGTCAGCCCACAGTCACCTTCTTCATGTCACAGCGCAGTGGAGCCAAAATAAAAAAGATATTTCTGACGCTTTTCTTTTTATATTCACAGAAACTAACCAGTTGGTTGGAATAATTTCATCCTCCCACCCACTCAATACAAAAATATTTCCTCCTGGAGTATTTTGCTTTGCAGCATTGGGAGCAAAGGGTGGGGCGGACACAACATATTTTGCATATCACGTGACGCAGTATTAACAAATCAACAATTACCTTCCCTTTATTCTTCAGGAGTTGCTAAAAGGCTTGCAAGAAGCGTTTGAGGGAAGCTCCATGGAAATGTGTGAGCGGAATCCGTTGAATCCCGGCTATGTTGGTTCTCTGTTGAATTTCGCTCCCCCTGAGTCGCTGTATTTCTCCAACTTGCGGGGTAATGGAGCCCACATACCCGCGCTGCATCAGCTCCCCTACAATAGGAGAGAGGTGTGCACGCTCCCGTGGACTTCCTCAAGTTCGTGCGCGTCTTCTGGACCAGCAGCAGCAGCACCGCCGCCACCACAGAGCCGCGCCTTCGGGGGCTACTGTCCGCCGTTTCTGTCCAACTCGGTGTCTATAAATACCTCCGGCGGCCACGCCAAGACGCATCTGGACGAGTCGGCTCGATGCTTCCAGGACGCGAACCACAAGACGGAGGAGTCCGGCAGACAGGATGAAGTTTACACCGAGGAGCACGGGGCCCGCGGCTACTCAGACCTGGACAGCCGGTCTCACGGATCTGCGGCGCAGCTCGATCCGGATTCAGCAGGTCCACTGAATGTGAACGGCACTAAGCAGAATCCACTTCACACACCATCCAGTAACACATGCTCCAGGACCAGTTTTGTTCAAGGTTAAGTACTTATGTTATTATATTTCCACACTTTATAGTTATTTATATATAACACTGTAATATGCCACACTATTGACTTAATCTGTGCTTCTGACTTGTTACTATGGCAACAATTGATGTGCTATTACATGATTATAAAAGGCCAAACCATTTCTGTTGAGGACTGTTCTTATATAGGAGTTAGAGACCTTATAGAGTGTGTATGGTGTTGGATAGATAGATAGATAGATAGATAGATAGATAGATAGATAGATAGATAGATAGATAGATAGATGTTCTTTTTAATCCCAAGTTGGGGAAATACTTTTAACACATCTCACAAGAAGAGACAAAAATCTGTCCCAATAGAAAATAAATTTCAGCACATTAGCACCTTCGAGTTGTGTATCTGTAGAATATACAATGTGAAGTAAATATTCAACTATACTTTAAATTACAAAAATACCACAATATTTGATGTAGGCTACTTACAGGATAACTTATTGACAGTATAAATACACAACAATATCATGAGTTCATGAGGCTGTGATGACTTCTTGGTCTGTTTTTTTCTCCTACAGCATTAATATTATGTACTAGTATTAACTATATATATTATATTATTCTTATAGGGGCCTCTGTGTGTGGGAATCATGACAAATTCAGCCCTATTTTCTGTATGGGCAGTTGCTGCAGGGTCTGTTCACAACAAACTGTATTTGTATAAGATAGAGATCAGTCCAAGTTTCCTCCTTTAGTTTTTATCACTTTTGCTAAAGTTTGTGGGGAAAATATAAAACCTGTTTCTCCGTCCAGGTGCCCCGTGGTGCTCGTCACAAGTGAAAACACGGAAGAAGAGAAAGCCCTATACGAAGCCACAGCTCGCTGAACTTGAGAATGAATTCATGATGAATGAGTTCATTAACAGACAGAAACGCAAAGAGCTGTCGGACAGACTGGACCTGAGCGACCAGCAAGTGAAGATCTGGTTTCAGAACCGGAGGATGAAGAAGAAACGACTGATGATGCGCGAACAAGCTTTCTCCGCGTACTGATGACCTTTGGACTTGATCGTGACCAGAAAAGCAGCGCATCCACACCAGAACTGAACATGCTGCAGTGTCACGTGTCTTCTCATAGAAATCACTTCACATGTCACTATTTTGTTTCCCCCAGTTATGTTTTCCACACATCTCTGACTGGATTAACATTCAGAATAAGTTTTTTTGTTGTTTGAATGATCGAGCTGCGCCGGATTTACTGGAAGCTGGATTACTCTGGTGCAAATTATTGTGACCGAGTTTTACATCTACGCCCCCGTCTGTGATTTAGGTTTAGGCAACAGAAGCACTTTGGTTAAGGTTTGGGAAACAGAGTGGTTTTTTGTTAAGTAAACATATCCGCAATGTGGCATATTTTAAACCACAGTTTTATCCAGTGCCAAACAAATTCAACACAGTGTATAGTAATGGAAAATAAAAATATTCATTACAGATTAAGAAACAGGAATTTTATACATGTTTATTTCTTTTAGTTCCTTCCAGGCTTCAAGATTTCCCAAATGCGCAGCAGGCCATGCAGAGCTCCTGGTTGGCCTGTAGCTGCGGATAATTATTAACATCTAACCTACTGCTTTTTCATCCAACACTAATGTGAGAACTATTTAAATGGGAATGTGGATCGATATGTTTTTGTGTAATTTGCATTTCGGCCTGTGCATGTAGCTGAGGCTCAATATGGAAGCAAACAGTCAAGTTCATGTTTACGGATGGATGAAACAAAAGTCAGCATTAAAAAAAAAGAAATATATATATTATAATTGCATGCCCTTTTCCCCTAATTGTCTCTGATGTTATTTAATTGAATAAATGTCTGATTCCCAGCATTTTATATTTTTAATTTTGTAAATCTGCTTAAAAAAAGGTGAAGTCACGGTGGTTATATTCATGATGGCCGCATCCTATAGGTCGGGCTGTGCTCCTTATTTAGTCCTAAATGGTGTTTACTTCTAAAGCCTGCAAATCAAGTTAGTTTGTGGATGTGAAACATTCTGATGGTGTTACTTTGAACTATATTATATCTGTTGTAAATTAAGTGTGGATTACTATTACTAGATATCTGTAAAACGTGGAAATACGCAAACTGCGCCATCGCACCTCAGATGGTTTGATTGGAGACACTCTGGATTTGTAGATTCAGTTTTTAGAAATACACACTTCAAGTATATTTCACTTTGACTAATTTAAAAGGGAACGTTTCAAAAAGCATGTTATTGGTTTAACGCATCAGATTGAAAATTGGTCTGTACATCTTTTTATCCACAGAGCAGAGGTTTTGTTAAGTGGACGCAACAAGAACAAATAATGCATTTGTAAATAAAGATTCTTTTTAAAACGACTTGTGGTCAAGTTATTGTTTAATGTGTGTGAGATTAGATATTTTTAATCAATAACCTAAAGTCTTCAGCTTGTTCATGCAGTCGCTCACTAGTTGATCGTAGTGTTAGTTTGTGAAATACTCAAATAAGACAATAGCTTGCACCTCTTTCCACCACACGTGTCTGCAGATTTTAAAGTAGAATTAAAATTGTTTCCTTGAAACTTCGATAGTCGTGACTGCAGAGGTGGAAGGATCGGCGTATTGTCATTAGTACCATCTCACTAAAGAGAAAGTTTAAAATACCTGTATCCATGGAGGTAGAGTATTATTTTATACTCATATATTTTAGTAACATCTCTCTGGGTGTCAGTTCCTCTCTTGTTTTAAAATTAAACACCATATTCTGCATTCAGCTATGTGCGTAATTCCTCCTCACAGTGCAGCAGCTCTCACCCACACGAAAATCTCCACATGCCAGTTGGAGGTTACTGTGGCTCTGACCAAAAGGATCTGCTATGATTTGAAAAGTCAAACACTTCTTTGAATGTCTCAGCGATATTGTGCGCAAAGTGTGCTCCAAAAACAGATTCCTCTGCGCTCATTAGAAGTGATTTTGGTGATGTTTGCTGCGATGTGGGCAAAAACAACCAGAGCACTGTTTTTCTATTTGCTGAAGTACTTTCTGGTTGTTTCCACCGTGTGGTTGAGGAATAAAGTTTTACTGGTCACAAGTTAGTCAGATTGTTTGGTTTTTTTTTTTTTTAAAAATAAGAGACTTAAACTATGAGGGGATGACCAAGCAGCAACAGACCAGGACACGCGAAACACTACTGGAGACTGGACCTATTAATGGTTCCTCTCGTTGCATCATTATCACGTCATCATCACCGCATCGCTGCAACTATTATGTTTCTGTAGCACTGCAGTCATATTACAGCTCCATGAAAGTCACAGTAACATTTCAGAGACAGTAATTTGTAATGAAACGTGAAGCGATGGTTCCTCCATTAGTGACTATTGTATACGATATAATCTGATCTACATCCGACTAATAAATACAATAGTTTTCCACTTTTGGTCTTTTATTTTTGTAGAGATTTCCGGGTTAAATGTGTCCTTTACATTTGGGGAATCTTTCTGTATTTTTCTTTTATCCACCTCCTCTCTCGTGCTGCGGGCCTCTTGTGGTCCACCTCGAGTGTGTGTGCGTTTTTTAAGCTTAAAATCCTTACTCACCAACTATTATTAGCTTTATAGGCTCAGGCTATTTTGGACTGACTACAATGGGGGTACAATGGGGTTTCTCTGCGTCCGTTACGCAGCGTTTTTCTATAGTATTTGTTGCTTTTATTGGTTTACTGCCAAACGCTGCCAGACTGCGTCACACGGCTCCTTCAGATAGTGGGGGTGCCAAAACAAAGTTAAGGTCAAGTTAGTAGGCAGTGTATTGCTACTTCCCCTAATATATGAGCACAACGCTACTTTTATTATGGAGAACTTAAAATTAGTTTCCTTACTTTTGTTTAAAACAGTTTTGATTTAGTTGTTGATTTGGAGGGTTTTTGGTATTGAATTGGACACACTACACGCAACAAAACAAGCTCAGCAACACAAAACGGTCAACTTTATTTAAGTTTGTTGCTTTGAAGCTTCTGGATTGTAGGTTAATTTCAAAATGTGAATTTAAAAAAAAACTAAAAGTTTGCTGAGCGCACATGAGAATTACGCAATTTTTAAAGCCTAAAACACGGGAAAGTGTATCACGAATATTTTATTGACGAGGTCAAACACAGTTCTGCTATAATGTAAATTAAAAATAAAAATAAATTAATAACAATCTTTGAAAATGTTGTACAATCAAAACTTTAAAATACTTTAGTACCAGCAGATAACTGCAAACAATAAACTTCAGTCTAATTCAGACAATCACAGCAAGTGACGAGCAACAAGTCACCTTAACTTTGTTTGTTGTATTCACATCCACGCAACAATTCTTCTGCATTTCACTGTGTAATTCTTGGTATTTGTTGATGTATAAAAATGTTATCTTGCACTCGTAATGTTCTGCGTCATGAATTAAAGTTTGTTGGAAAAAAAAGCAGTTTTGGGCCAATTTTTAACAAAGATTTTAGTTTTGCGTGATTCCACTGTGTGAAGGGATTTCAGTGTGAAGAGTGGTCAGGTTGAAGACAGAGAACTCCACACTGAGCTTGATTTTACCCCCAATAACAATAAACCTTAGTCGCCATTTAGGCCATGTCCACGCGGCGTGAAGCAGTAAAGGATCTACTAATCTTTAACCACAATACACCAGCATCAAACCCACAGTTGCATTTCTCCTGCAAGTGCACATTTTGCATGATATATATAAAAATATATTTTTAAATTGTAACTACTCCACTAACACTGCTGCAAAAACTATGAAGTACACAGAATATTTTAAGATGACCCCTTTCATACTGTTTGTAGATAAATAAAAATATATACTCACATAGAAAAACACACATATTGGTAGAGGCTTGGTTATGTGAGAGAAATCCGTTCACCAGTGCTTTAACTTGGATTTTCCACCGAGAAGGAGGCAAACGCTGCAGGCATGGCTGCCTTCGTGCAATAAAATGATTTGGCTGCAGAGGCTTGTTGGTGAATGCTTGGTGGACATCACCTAGACCACAGACGGTCAAAGCCAGTTGTTTTGGACTTGGCAATGCTGAATGTGTTTAGTGATTCATGCCTGCAAATGACTTGTGCTTTTTTTATTTGTGGAATCCAAAATCAACTCGTTCTGCATTTGCAGCAACGCAGCATGAGCTGTTTTATTTGGCTGTTTTCAGAAGCCCCCCATCTGCATTAAATATTAAGGTCTGTCTTCAAAAAACACGCAGCAAATGAAGGTGTCCACCTTCTTTTGCAGAGCGCCTTGAGAGCAGAGCAGCACGTGCATCCTTTGCAGCAGAATATCTGAAAGAATCAGTATTTTTCTTTTGTTTTGTCTTGTGTAGTGCCTGAGCTTTTCTGCACCATGCTGCAGGCCAAGAGGCTTGTATGTGACAATGAATTCAAATGATTTCCTTCTGGCGTTTGTTTGTATTTAACTGTGCTCCAACCACCATGGTGCGCAGTGATTATCCGCAATGAACCCTAAAATTTATTTGCATAAAAACCGCCTTGATGAATCGCTTATAACTCTGCAGGCTTCTGGTTTAATTGTGCAGCGTGCATGTGCAGCCTCGGTGGCCTTGTTGCCATTTTCTTCCCAGCTTTTGCATTAAGTGCGTTCAATATTTCTAGCTGTTTAACTAACTGTTGCTACAAACGGGCGACGCATTTACTCCAAAGTGCGCATATTTACAGTGAGCGTGTGCTGGCTGCCATTACATATCATTACACGATGAGGACGGTGTTGCTGTAAAGCTTTCAATTAAATATTCCAGCGATGGTTCACAAATTTCTTTTTTCCGTGAGCTATAGGGCAAGAAGGCTGGAGAGGAGTTTCCTCTGCAGCCAGGGAGCCAATAGAGGCTCTTGCATGCGCTCACATGAGTTTCTCCGGACAGTTTTTAATGACTGATATTGATGTATGGTAATTTCTTAGCTGGATCACATGACACAATTACCTCAAGAATCGATCAAGATGTATTGCAGGTCTGCCTACGTTTCCGATTTTTTCTCCCTGGCGGGGTCTTTCCACACGCCTGTGGTGCTATAGATGGACAAAGTTTAACACAGTCAAGCTGCCAATTCCTTTCCTCTGTGGCAAAGAGGAAAAGGGGAGAAGAGATATGACGGACTACGATGATCGCAGCTGTGCGTCAAATATGTTTTTACCGAGCTGCACTTATTACGTTTCGACGCCCGATTTTACATCAGTCTCCTCCTTTTTACCGCAGACTACTTCGTGTCAGATCAATTTCCCCTATTCTCCCAACATAGCCCAAGTCCAACCTGTTCGAGAAGTCGCTTTCAGGGATTATGGACTGGACCATCCCAAATGGCACTACAGGGGCAATTACGCGTCTTACTACTCTACGGACGAGATAATGCATCGGGACTTGATCCAGTCCTCGACCAGCAGGGCGGATGTGATATTCAAAAACGAGTCCTTGTACGGCCACCACGGGGGCACGAGCTCGCCGTGCAATTTCTTCACCGGTGTCGGCCGGAACGGGGTTCTTCCCCAGGGCTTCGACCAGTTCCTTGACACTCCTAATTCAGACAAGCCCAACGCGGAGCTCCCCAAACAAAAGACAACAGACTCAGTCGCTGCTGTTCCCGGTGATGCTGCGAGTAACGAGCAGGCTTTAACCAAACTGGAGCAGCACAAAGCTGACCCGACCGGGAGCGTCGACGAGGACTCGTCCTCCAACTGCGGCGACAAGAACAACCAACAGAGTGAGTAAACACTATTTTCTGATGTCTCTGGACAAAAAGTCTCCAGTTTAGGACATTCACAATGCCTGGGCTGCGCTGTGTCCACCGTGGTGACCGTCCGGGGTTATGTGTCTCTTTATAAGCATGCAAAAGCTTTTATATCCCAATAAGATTCACTTTACGGTTGTAAAGGTATTTACAATGGGAAACAGTTAAAGTAAACCATAGTTAAAGGTTTCCCTGTGTCTCATAACAATACTACTGTTGCTGGATGTGATTTGTATTGATAGGACATTAAAGGGAATTAGAAATCGGTTTTATTAATCCATATTTCGCCGGCTGTAGGCAGTGCTGTGCAGATGTACTTTGAGGAATTATAGACTGTAATATCACAGTATCCAAGCACCAACGTGTGCGTAAAAATCCAACACAGTACGACTTAGTTTTTCATGCAAATTCCTCTGTTGCCTCCATCACTCCAAGTGCGTAAAGGAGAGGGCCTTTGTGCTGAAGAAAATAAATAAATAAATAAATAAATAAGTGCATCTGTCAACCTGTTAACTGATGAGAATTGGTGTAAATGCATCACATTTTTAGAAAACGTGTTTTCCTTTGTTGCACAGGTTCATCAACCAAGTCCAGGAAGAAGAGGTGTCCTTACACCAAATACCAAATCCGAGAACTTGAACGAGAGTTTTTCTTCAACGTGTACATTAACAAAGAGAAGCGGCTTCAGCTGTCCAGGATGTTAAACCTGACAGATCGGCAGGTGAAGATTTGGTTTCAGAACAGAAGAATGAAGGAGAAAAAGCTGAACCGCGACCGCCTACAGTATTTCACTGGGAATCCTTTATTCTGATACATGACACACACACGCACACACACACACGGGAGTAAAACAGCAGCTACACACATGTTTCAAAGACTGGTCTCACATTTGAACTCTGATTATCCAGCTTCACATTTTCCAAAAATAATCTGGCGTTTAGAAAATTAAAGCTGCCATATTTTTGCAACAATTCCTGCATTTATTTATTTGTATTCACATATTTTTCGCGTTATTAGCAACAATATTTCAGCAACACAATTGCGAGCTGTGCTTTGAAATTATTTATAAATATATATATATATATATGGAAAAAAAATATATGTAGGCTTCTTCCTTGTGTATGTATACATCTGTAAGACGCATGTAATGTACGTTGTGGTGTGAAATAAAAATAAAAGTAGGCAAAAACTACAAATGCATCATAGTCACGAAGCGGTCACATGAAACCAACCACAAAAATAAAATAAATTAGGAGTGATTTTTCTAAAGATTGGAGAAGTTTGGCGCTTGCAGGCTTGTTATGTCCCGTTATTTCCTTTGCTTTAAACACTGGATTGTTTACTAAACCTTGAACCGTCTAGACAGTATAATAAAAGCAGCTGTAAATGTCTAAATAGGGGGCTATTGGACTTTGGTGTCCCAACCCCCAGATCACACGAGGACTGATTCTCCTTCCTGTCTTAAAAGTTCTTTAACTCCAGGTTAAAATGCTGGAAGATTTCAGGAGAATTTCTGCGCATCTTGTCGCCATTTAAAGCGCATTTAGCATTTTGAGGGAGTTGAAATGTTACCGGTGATGACTGGAAAACAGCAGAACATATCCCACCATCTGAAAGGATAAGTAATTTTTAAGTTTATCTCCTTTTGTAGTGTTGCAAATTGGCGATGAGTGTGTGTGTGTGTGTGTGTGTGTTTGAATCTGCAGCAAAAAGGAGAAAGACGCACAGATCGTTTCATGAATGCAGGTGAAACTAGTCCATCTTAAGCTGCCTGTGCAAGATGTGAACTCATGTGGACGCGATTCTTCTCCTAGTATCAGTCTGTTGTTTGTGAAACCAACAGGAGCTGGTTTGATTCCACACAAACAGTCGTGTTATTGATAATTCATGTGATGCAGTGAGTCATAATTTTCACTTCAGGTCTTTTGCAGCAACAATTAAAGCCCTTGTATAAAAACTCCATTAAAATGACGTGTTGTTGATGGAATAATGGTAATTTTATTTGTTAAAGAAGACATTTAGTTACTTATAATCCTTAAAAAAAGGCCAGGATAAGCTGTGGTTTCATTAAACGTTCAGTGGGGTTGTCATGTTGTCCTGCAGTGAAATTGCATTGCCAACTGTGTGGGGTTGCTCCACGCAGGTTCTCGGTGTATCCACATGAGGGCAGACTTTCAGTTCTCAACGCAGAAATCAGACAATTGAACATCCACCCTGCCAGGAAAAGCACTCAGTGGGGGAAAAACTGGTTTGTTTATATTTTTATTTCAATCATTACATCCTTTCATTTGTTGCAGAATTTCAGTTTTAATTAAGGGAAATCCTGCAAAAGGTACTTGTTTCTTTCAAAATATATAAGCTACAATAACACATTCAACAGTAGCTATAGGCTGTAGTGTCTCTGCACAAAATAACACAGGTGATCTTAATGTACAGGATTTTTTTTATCCCTCTTATAAACCCTGTGAATTGATGTGTTTCTGTGTTGTAGCTTTCAAGCAGCGATCACTGTTTCAAGTCTCGTTTGAAATGAGATGAAAACCCTTTAGAAATAGAAACATAAAGGCCGCATAATCTCGCAGGCCACTGCAGGATCTTTCCAAAATATTACGGCGTTGTTAATTCCTTCACATTTCCTTTCATTTCATTTTAATTTGCAGCAGTGCAGCTGTGATTAAATGACCATTTATGGCTGTTTGCTTTAAAACACATTTTGTTTTGCTTAAAATAAACGTGTCTTATTTTCAAGTAGCTTCACTCATGTATGTTTTGTTTTTTAAATGTCACTGAATCTCCTTGTAATTGCTTTAAATGATCCTCGTTATGATTATTAGTATTGGTGATAATATTAACCATATTCACAACAACGCCGAGGACCATTTTGTTATCCTCATTTTTAGTTAAGATGTTCATTCATTCATTCGCCTCTAAGTCTTGTGTATATTTTGTATTTATGTATGAATTGTGGATTTTTACCTGAGGACTATACTCCCATATTAAAGAGTTTGTTTTCACAGTACATTAAAAAAGTTACTCCAGTGTTATCTTTGCGCAATTGTCATTAAAACAGAAACAAAAAAAGGATGTTGATGTTGTCAGACGTGTTATTTTAATTTTTTCTCTCCACCTTTTAAAAAATTGGACTCGTGACATGACTGTATTTTCGGTTTTCTTTTAATCATACGATGGTGAGGTGATTTGCATATCGCACGTGCTTATTTACAACCAACTATAAATATCTCGGAGCCTTAAAAACCACCAGGAACAGGATTACGCATTCTCTCACACACTTGTCGGTTTAATATCAATCTTATTATTTCCAGCTGCATTTACTGTTTGGTGTTTTTAAACAAAAAATATCATTCTTATCAATATTATTTTTTTTACAAAGACTTGTGGAGTCAGGTAACGCACTTACTGTGGCCTCACTTCTGATTTATAATCCTGCACTTTTTCCACGGACCAAGTGATTTTTGTTATTTTATAGTTTGGCAGGTAGCTCTCTTTATCGTGCATACATTTGCCTTCCTTTACAGTCTAAAACAATGAAATACTATGGGCGCGCGCACACATACACACCGCCACCTCCTGCAGCACATTTTGAACTTTGCATTTAAAAAAATAATCATGCCTGTAAGAAAATGCAGATAAATATATTGTTTTTTAATAACAAAAATGGACAATTTTCTATTTGTTTGACTTATTTAAGAAGTTTTTTCAGAAATATGATAATATTGACCTTCATGCGTGAAGACCTTCGAGCTTTTATTTTAAACCTGGGACAAGTTGGACACATTTTACCTTCTGTATAGCTGGGAATAAAATGAGCATCTTGCAGGAAATGTCCCTTTATCAAATTATTCTGTGCTGGTTAATTATAGAAAATTCAACTGCCAAAAATCAGTGCAAATAAGAGCAAAATAAAGCAAACCACAACCCTTAAATTGACTAAAAATAAACAGAGGAAACAGTTGCATTTGTTTCAGCTTTATTCATTTGCCTCCAATTTTAATTACATCACATTTAGGAGAGTAAAATACATGCAAATACAGGTAATGTAGCACTTTCTCGTTGGTGAGCTTAGAGACAGGTGAAGGGTTAATATGAATATAAATACCATCATATTCAGTGGAGGTGGTTACATTTTTTCCAATAGTCTGCAGTTGTCGCCTCTGCGTCATACATTTAACGCTACACACACACACACACACTCTCTCTCACACACACACATAGTCTCCCACACAAAGAAACACTTCTATCCTTTGGGATTTTGCACATTAAACACTTCGCAGTGCGTCAGTTGTTAAACACGTGGCATCCAAATTAAGGTTTGTTCTTGAGCGGGGTTCAAATTGTATTTTAAATGTGATTGTTTCAGTTTTTATTGAGCAGCCTCCAAGTCCCGCGATGCCCCCGCTGCCTGCGCGACTCTGCAAAACCAATTTCAAGTCCGTGTTGTAGGTGTCGCTGTTGACCACGTCTGCAGCCGCAGTGCATACGGTGTGTGTGTGTGTGTGAGTGTGTGTGCGCAGGGAGAGGAGGCTGCGTCTCAAGGCCATTTTCAAATCTCATTGGTGGGCTTGTCATGTGGTCGGGAGGCATCCTGACTTACAGATTGTTTTTCCTAGATATGTCAGCTTACAAAGGACATCTCTCTCCTCTAAAGAACTTAACCCCCCAAAAATGTCCTTTCCCAGTAGCTCTCCTGCGGCCAACACATTTCTAGTGGACTCTTTAATTGGCGCGTGCAGGACGGAAGGTTTTTACTCCAACAGCAACATGTACATGCCGTCCGGCTCAGACATGGGAACTTACGGAATGCAAACCTGTGGACTCCTGCCGTCTTTCGGCAAAAGAGGGGAGGTCAACCACCAAAATATGGGCATGAATGTCCACTCGTACATACCTCAGATAGATAACTGGACTGATCCGAACAGACCCTGCAGAATAGAGCCGCCCAGTCAGATGTCAAACTGCACATTTTCACAGAGCATAAAGGAGGAGAGTAACTGCTGCATGTACTCCGATAAGAGAGTACAAAAAGTCAGCTCGACAGAGGTCCCCGCATATTCTATTCCCGAGTCCTGCCCGGTCGATGGTCCCGAGATCCCGGTTCCGGGCTATTTCAGACTGAGCCAAACTTATGCGAACGGGAAGCATCAGGAAAACTACTGCCATGAATCGCCGAGTCCGAACCCGACCCTGATGCAACTCAGCCGGGTCACCCCGAAACCGCAGTCCTCCTCGGCGTCTTCGAATTTTGCAGAAGTGGAAAAGAAAATCGAGGAAGTCCCGCAGAACCGGGAGACCACAACCGGAACGCCGGTGCCAGCAGACAGCCCGGATCCTTGCAAGTCCGGCTCGGAGGAAAAGACAGTGGAAGACCCTGCGTCCAGTCCCGAGCTGCTGCAGAAGGAAGGGAAAGGTGGGTTGGCTACAATGAAAAGCTTTTATCTCGTGGCGCTGCAGCTGAGAAGGCTCCAGCATCATAAAACCAAGTATAAAACACAAACAACCCTAAAGTCGTAATGTTTAATGAGAGTCTTTCTCAGGTTGCAGTAATAGGCAGCAGAGAATGGTTTTACCATACAGCATGTTGCCTAGTCCCCCCTCTCCTTTAGATATTTAAATGTAAAGTATTTATTTTTCCTTTTGAGTATTTTGGGAATATTGCCCAGTTTTAAGAAACTAAAATCAGCTGCACTAATAATTTCACCATCTGTTTGTAATTCATGCTTCAATTCAGTCACTTATGGATCCTCACAAACTGGTGCATTTTGTGCGTAAAACTAGATACTTTATTCTCTATTATCTTGAACTAGAATCCTGAACCATTTCAAAACTATTATGTTTCAAATTGAATTTAGAAAGTTAACAATTTAATTAACAGTAACATGTTGATTCATTTTGAGTTCCTATTAAATTAATGGATTTTTGGTAATTTTTTAAAGGCTGCGTAAAGAGCGTGGTGTGCGCTTTGATCAGCTGGGGTTTAATTTAATTTTTGTTTTATTGGTAATGGCATGTACGTGACTAATAACATCCCCCTGCATTTTTATTCATTCAGGGTAAGCATTTATATTGTGTGTTATTTCCCAGAGGTGAAATCCAAAAACAGCAGCAGCACATGATGAGGATGATTTTTGTTTAAGAAGAAGCTACAGTGCGTCGTTGAAATAAACTTTTTTCTGATGTTTCTTTTGTTTTTATTTCATTGTGTTTTTTTTATTTTACAGACTGTAAGAGTGACACGTTAACAACCAGCTGGCTCACAGCAAAAAGTGGCAGGAAGAAGAGGTGCCCCTACACAAAGCACCAGACCTTGGAGTTGGAGAAGGAGTTTCTGTTCAACATGTACCTGACCCGAGAGCGCCGCCTAGAGATCAGCAGGAGCGTCAACCTGACCGACAGACAGGTCAAGATCTGGTTCCAGAACCGCAGGATGAAACTGAAGAAGATGAACAGGGAAAACCGCATCCGGGAACTCACCTCAAATCTCACCTTTTCGTGAGCTGCATGTGTCGGTGCTTAGCTGCCTTTAATCTTTTTTTTTTTATTTTTAATGCTGTACTGGCATTGGACATTTCTCTTTAAACGAAACTGTGACCATATATGCCAACCTTAGTACGTTGTGTGGCGTCGTGTATTATTTGTTTGATTTTTTTATCACAGGGTAACACGTTTTAGTCTTAAATTATTGGAGAAGTGCTGTGTGAAGTTTTGTGTGGAAAGCTGTGAGAGATGAGAGTTACTCTGTTTCAGTCATGAAAGCACATTTTATTGTCGTGTATAGTGTAACATTTGTTTTACAGTCCAGGTTGCTCAGTAGTGAAAATGTCTCTATGAGCTCTAAAGTGGTGGAATAAAAAAAAAGAACAATGTTAAATCTGTGAATTTTATTGCATGTTTGTGGCATGTATCTTGCAATAAATATATTGTCAAAGAATCTTGTTTTACATGTGTTTGTGGGACATAAAAACATTGTCAGCAATGATCAGTTATTGGCGAAATCCGCGGAGTTAATTCACTTTTACGCACGCGAAGTTTGTGTTAAAACTATTAAGAAGAGGGAAAGCAAGAAAAATACTAATAATAGTCCGAGGTTTTGAGATTTAAATGCAGGAAAAGCAGTGGTATTCCCGAGAACTGTTCCTCACATGTTACCAAAATGTCTAATTTCCTCAGAATGTTTTTAATTGTGCTGCAACTTCCTCCGACAATGAACCTCCAAAATTTAAACGGGAATTTTTCCTCTGCATAGGAGTTATGATACAGAGTTATTTTACTTTGTTGTATCAAATAATCAACCTGTTTTTACATCCGTTTAAAGAAATTGTATTCCCATAAAAACAAGTTAAAAACTACATATAATTTGGGGGATATTGGCGCAAAAAGGTCAACAAAATAGTTAACAATAGTTCAAACACATGACAAAAACACTGGTGGATTGTTGTTGCCATCTTACTGTCTGTGCGTAAAAGTGAAGTGCAGCAGAGAGATGATAAAAAAAAGTCTTGTAATTAAATAAAGATGGTGTTGCCTTTCTGTTTATGTCCGTTTACAACTAAACTACGGATCTATCACGACTGTAAGACGGTGTTTTAGCCACAAATTCAACAACCAAAATCAAGAATTAGTGAAGAATCTGCGCCTTTCCTTCCTTCCTTCCGTGCGTTACCGCGTCCTGAACTTTTCTTTTAATTTGTCCAGAATAACTTCAGATGTTTTGTCACACCTCATATTTTGATTTGCGACATGTTACTGCACATCCAGTCTGCAGATCTGACGGTGACACGTTTCCTTTTTGTCCGCTGAAGTTCAACACATTAACCTGCCCAAAATGTAAATTCAGTTGAACTTTAAAACAAAACCTTTAGACGTATTACACTTTTAAATTACACCTCTCAGGTAGCCATGCACAGTCTTTTTTTATTGACGGCATGTATAATCACACGCACCTCATAAAACATTTATTGATACATTATTGCTCTCCTTTGAATGAATACAATAATTTCACAACCGCCCGTTTCCACCTCGACTTAAAAAATTAAACCAACCCCCAGAAAATATGTTTCCACGCCAAATATTAACAATGGATCCGCCGCATTGTGAACGGAAACGGCGTCTGTTACTTTACAACATGTTATTACATCTATTTTTACGAGGACTCTGTAAGTCTATAAACCATTTTACTAGCATTGAGGGGTATCAGGACGATATTATAAGAGTTTTCTCAAGCATTTAAGATACAAGCTACCCGTGCTGGTGGACTGTGTGTGTGTGTGTGTGTGTGAGGGGGAAATGTGTCTTATTCCCTTTTTGTTGCACTGCATGTATTGTTGCAACGTCCTGCAGCCTCATAAGAAATGAATGCATTTTATTTGAGCGATTGTTTTCTCTCCCTCCAGTCACATCAGATGGGGCTTTTTATTATTTGTGAAATGAAAAGCTAAATTAAACCAGACGAAAAAAAAAAAATCCAGCAAGGGGAAGGATTGATTTACTCGCTGTATTGGTAAATATGACCACGTGATCCATGTAACCAATCCCTGTAGATGCAGGCCAGCAAAAATGCTATGATTGTTCATAGAGGGAAGCTTCCCGTAACAGTGCAACCCTTATTATATGAGTAGGGAGAGATCAAAAAATGTCTTCCAGTGGCACTCTCAGTAACTGCTATGTGGACGCTATCATGGGTCAGGAGACGGAGGATGTGTACGGCGCTCGTTTTATTCAGGCTCCACACGCGATGACCCCGAGGCCGTCAGGTGCTGGGGACAACGCAGATTTCTCCTCGTGTAATTTTGCACCAAAGTCCGCGGTTTTCTCCTCGTCCTGGTCCTCAGTTCATCCTCAGGGGATCTATCACCCGTACGTGCACCACCACCACCACCACCAGTCCCATTTGCCCGCATCGGACGGTAGATATGTCGGCGTGCGCTCCTGGATGGACCCCATCTCCAACCACGTTTCCTTCGCCGGATTCCACTCCACCACCACCAGCAGCAGCAGCAGCAGCAGTCGGTCGTCGTACGGGACAAAGCCGGAGGTCCTGCCGGCGAAATCCACGGCGGAGTGCGACGCGCTGGAAGCGGAGGCTCGGCCCGGTGATTTCTCCTGCGCAGTGTCGGAGTGTCCAGAAAAGGCGAGCAAGGAGCACAGCAGTGGAAGTGAGCTTTCGAGCCACAGCGAGCCCAAAGAGGAGAAACAACAACAACTTGACCCAAGTAAGTAAACGGAATAGCCGGTTCCTGATTTACAACCCCGAGAACTGTATGAGCTGGGTGTGTAAAACTGGAGGTTTTACTAACCTATAAAAGTGTCTCGTACTATACCGAGGCTCCGAAAGAGGGGAAAAACCCGCCCTGCTGCACGGGTTATTGCAGGGATCCTCGTGTTTTTCATGTCACAGGAAACCCCAAAAAGATACACATTGCACTATTTCGATAAGATTGCACCCAAGGAGAGTTTATGAGTAGATAAAGGCATGATTTATTTAGCTCTGGTACCTATCAGTGTAAACAGGAAAACATGTAATGATCCTTTGTGGACATCAAGCTAAGTAATAGTTCTAATTTTTGTTTTTGATTGACTGCAATCACATCCTCACACAGGCCACTGAACCCCCTTGCTAAAGTTTACAATTTGATTTTATTCAAAAAGTCATCACGTGTCTTTCCTCCTCCTTTTTTCAGACAACCCTGCAGCAAACTGGATCCACGCACGGTCCACGAGAAAGAAGCGGTGTCCCTACACAAAATATCAGACTTTAGAGTTGGAGAAGGAGTTCCTCTATAACATGTATCTGACCAGAGACCGGCGCTACGAGGTGGCCCGCATTCTCAGTTTAACGGAGAGACAAGTGAAGATCTGGTTCCAGAACAGGAGGATGAAAATGAAGAAGATGAACAGAGAGAGGAGCAGCAAGGAGCAGCTTTAAGCTCACTGCTGGCTGCCATTTCCCACTTTTTGGATTTGAACTATTAAATTTATTTTGGTAGGAGCCTCCGTAGACATTTCATTTTTTTAGATATCCTAAAATATTGGCCAAATCTGCATCGCAAATGCAGTATTTTTTTTTTTACACAACAACAAATTGGGACGTTCGCGCAGCAGGAAACGTGCCTATGAGTGTATTGCTTTTTATAGTTTAAATAAGAATTTGAAGCTGTACATAAAAACCTTTTCACAGCAATTACTTTGACTGCTGTCTGTGTCAGTACACACACCCATGAATTTCTGCTTTCGTAAAACATGAATTCACATATTTTCTTTTTACGCGTTGGAATAATTTGGCACACGAGTGAAAAACAGGCGTGTGTGAGACGGGACTAATTTGAGCTAAAGCAAATTCACCATTTAATCTTAAGCACCAATAAATACATAAGGATTTTTTTCTTGCCATTTAACTAATTTTATCCGTATGTTTTGTGGCACATTAGTGGTTTTTTAAATGTGAGACGAGATTTTTGTTTTAATCAGAAACCTTTCCCTGAGGCCTTGATGTCAGACAGGCTGCAACAAAGTGTCTTGGAGTCATATAAAACTACACATTGTTTTTAACCCAACATTTACAACTAGGAACAAATATGAATTTTCACATTTTAAATTGGAGTAATATTAGTTTAATCCTGAATTAGGTTGTTTGCTAAATTTCTGAACAGTAAATTGGATTTTACGCGCAGAATTCCCTGTAATAAAGTGTTTACGATTGGGGAGAGGTGTTGCGGCGGATTTCCAAATTTATTATCCAACTTGTACGAACAATTACTTTAGAGCAGGAAGAAGCGCGGTCCAATAAAGCTATAGAAATGGCTAGACGTCTGGCCTAAATGAGTTTATGGTCCTGGCCAGTAATTACACTCTCCCTTTGAAAACCCCCCTTTTCTCCCTCTCTGTCCTTTTTGCGTCTGTTGCGGACGAACAGAATGTTAGACACTTTTCCAACAGGGTGTCTGGTCGATGAATTGTTTCAGGAGGAAATCACCCCCCGACCTTAATGGTCACGTTTATTCATCAACTGCACGTCCCACCGATGGGAAAAAAAAACAACTTAACTTTGACTGGAGAGCGAGGAAGTCTAATGAATTTATTTGAAATGTTAAACCAAACCACGTGTCTTCATTTTAGCCTGGATTTGTAATAAAACGTGGCACGAGATTTCTTTTTTTAGTTTAACTGCACTAGTTATTTAAATTTGTGGGGAAACCCTGGAAGATGCAGCTCTAAATGCTACATCTGTTTACCTTCACTGGAGCACGTCAGGCTGCTTTGGCAGAGTCCTGGCGGCGCTAGAGGGCGATGTTGTCCTTTAAGTCTTCAGTTTTACAGCATCTTGTCCACAGTTGGCACATGTAGACAACACATGGACCAAACCATTCTTCCGTGTATCTGCTGATTTATTTGATAAACGTGATGCGTGGTGATAAACGTGTCTATTAAAGGGGGACGCTCCTGTTTAACATTTGGACACTTTAAAGTCCTGCTTTCACAATTTGATACTGATTCAAAATAAAATCTCGTGACAGCACCCAGGCCTGATATTTCCACACACGAGCAGCCAGTTTTAATCGTGACAGAGAACAAAGGGTTACTGGAGACAGCAATTTCCTCAGTGTGTTGTTCACAATACAGAAAAACAACAACGGAGATAATTATAGTTCAGACACAAAATTCCTCCAACCACGTCACAATCATCTCGCGAGCTTCTTTAAATTCGTTTTTGTGATTTTGTAGGTAAGCAATGAAAATACTGATTGTGTATTTACTGTAGGATCACTGTGGAGTTACCAAACTTAAAATGGGCCACTGTGCAGCCTTATTTGTCTAGTTTATACGTAAAATCAGCTTTATTTCTTAAAGATTTTTCTTCAAACCACTGAAAAAACATCATATGTAGTCTGTGTAGTTGTGCCTCTCCCATAAAAGATCCAGTCCTCTGAAAATATCTATAAAATCTATACCATTATCACAAGAGGAAGAATCAATAAAATAAAAATACAGGCGAAAAATAGCATTTTAAAAAATACTTATGTGAAGGTCTCTGTGACCCAAATACACTGTTTAGGTCCCCGCAAAGTTTTCCTATTTCCACAGCCAAAAACATTGCAAAACAGTTTCATAGTTTACTTGTTTGGTTGCTATTTGGTGTTTAAAACCAAACATAAAGACTCAAGTTTGACGCATTTGATAAAAAAAATCTGCGTCTTTTCTGTCTCTTTCTGGTGCGTTTAAGTGCAGCCTGCAGAGGAGGAGATAATAGCAGGTATGGTGGTAAAAAGATGGCAGAGTTATACTGCTTTGTATCCTGAGGAGGTTGAAGTGAACATTACTTTCGTCATCACCATTAAAAGTGATGATTGTCATGAGGGTTGCAGTTGTTGTTAAAGTTTCCAAACATCGCTCACAGCCCACGGCGTTGTTCAGAGCACAAGGTGGATCCAAGATTTTAGTACAAAGAGGACATGTTGAATTTATTATCTGAGTCTTGCTGATTAGTACACGTTCTGTATTACTGTGGACTTAGGATTGTGACTGGAGAAAATATTTCTTCATTTAAAAAATACAAGATTTGTTGTTTTTTACGCGCACAGAATAAGTGAATTAAACATTTTCTCTAATGGTGAGAAAGATACGATATGGAAATATGGACAGACACAAGGTATTATTTTGAATTTACGATGGGAGAAACCAAGACTGTGGTAAACTAAGGGACAAATATTTTAGAGGAAACAGTAGTTACAGCAGAGGGAAACAAAACTAATGAATTTCTATATAACGACATTTTCCTGTGGCTGATATTATGAAGTGTGACCCGGAAATTTTTCTCTCAATATCCCATTTTCCACGCAGTCATCCTCCCTGTGTCGTTAAAAAACAGTCATGTGCTTTTCTTCACTTACACACCATAGAGTAAATGGGGGTCAGCTATTTCAGTCTGGTCAGTAGGTCATGTTACAGCCGTGGATGCGCTCGTGCTCCATTTCCACACACACTGTCCACAGTTATTTCTGTACTTCTGTAGATATTGGACACTGCTGGCTGTGAAAATTAGCAGAGAGTCACAGATTGGAAACACACGCTGCTGTTGCAAATGCTCGGGCCTTTCCAAAGCAGAGGAGGAGAGGAGGGATGTGCTGAGGACGCTAAATGTATTTTCTTGCAGGTACTTGTGTGTGTGAGTGCGCAAAACCTCCACATGCAAAGGTAAACTTGTTGGTAATATGCCTCATTATTTATTTCAGACATTGCTCCATTCTGTCTGTAACGCTGACAATATTATTCTAAAGTCTCAAAAAGAATAAACCTCAACTTAAGTGTTGCTACCAATTCCATATTTACCTGTTATTAGTATATTTTACTATATTTTTTAAACCAGCATTGGTGCTATCAAGTAATATGATAATGAAGCAAGGATGCAACTCCAGCTTTATGACAAAACACTGAAAGTTTTGCATGAATTATCAAATATTTCAGATCCCTTTTGTCAACACAATATAAAATCCAGCAGATTAATTTATCCAACCCACCAATGTTTCACTTCAACAGGGGCTCCCCTCAGTCTAATTTGATTTAAATTCACAACCAAACAACTCAAAGCAGATTTTCAACAGGCATTTTGTGACACATTACTTTATAAAAACCTTGCACAGTGCGTTTCTATGAGAGAATAACACTGCGGAGGAATACAGAATAACATTGCGGAGGAATACAATATGCCACTGCGTCAACCGTGAATGAGATAAATGTAGTTTCAGGTTTGAAGTTGGCTCATGGTGAAGGTGAGCAGCCTTCAGTGGATCACGGGTGGAGAAAGGAGGAATGTTTAGCTCGGAGTTAGTCATTAGGACGGATACAGTCATCAGTTCACATATGAGCTCAGACTGTCTTTTTCTTTCTTTATCTTTTTTCTTCTTTCTGACACGATTCCAAGATCTGTTTTCATGTGGTTTGGGGGGAAATAGCACGCACACACACACACACACACACACACACACACACACACACAGATTTGTAACCTTCCGTGATGTATGCCTTGGTTAATTAAAAGGTTTCAATGAGCTCTATGAGGAAAATAGACCAAAATCCTTCGAAGCTAAAATGATAATGACACTTTATCCTTAACCAAAACGCTCCTGCTTTGAGGTCACTTTTTACGCACAGTTTTTACGCACAGGTTTTTACGCACATTTCTTCTTTTTTTTTTTAAAGGAGGCTAAAGCAACCTGATTTATTTTAGAAGATAACAAGCAACTTGAAACAAGTTTTTGAATGTCAACAATTTATTACACATACAACACTGGACGATTGATTTGAATGTCTTTATTATTTTGACAGGAAGTTGATTTGGTCCACATTTTCTCCAACTGGATACGACGAGATACCAGAGAAGAAGAAAAGGACTTAATACACAAACATGGAGAGCAGCCCCTCTGTCAGTCGTGGTGTTGTGGTTGTTGCTAAATTTTTATTGGTCTTCTAGGTGTCTAACAGGGTTGCAGCTGTGTACACCACCACCACCACCACTAGTGCTGTGTGCAATTAAAGTTCTCCCATTCACCAAACACATACCCCCACCCACCGGCTGCACGTCTTTCTGATTTCTTTTGTATATTTATCAATAAAAAAATATTGAGACTGATGCTAACAGTGTCGAGTTTATGTCAAATTTTAAAACACATATGGGTGCGTAATTTGGTTGTTTGATTTGCGCAGGTTTTATTAAGCAGGCCTACAGCGAGCAATATGTGTTTTCCCCACAGCAGTGTGAGCTTATTGTGCACTGGTGCACCATCATACAACATCATACAGGGTAATATCATTGGTGCAGCTGCAACGTGGCGACTCTCTGAACGTCAGTGACCTCAAATAAAAGACGGCAACAAAATGTGAGAAAAACGAGGAGACAAACTGCATCTTTAAAGCAACGTTAATCCATTTATCCCTGCGATAGAAAGAGCTCCTCTCTGCAGACCACAGTGGACTATAGAGTTACAATAATGTCATAGTTGTGTAATGCAACAAATCCTGAGGTCTTGTGTTACTCTCACACACACAAACACCCCCTTCTCTCTCTCTGTCTCTCTCTCTCTCTCTCACACACACACACACACACACACACACACACACACACACGGCTATAAGACAGGAAACCGGAGCCATAGCCTGGCTGTAAATCCCACAGTGCTGAGTCTGACGTCCCACCAGATGAAAAGAATAAAAGAATTTTTAATTTTTCCGGCTGCAGATATGGTCACATGCACAGGAACATTATTTATCCATTTAAATCCTTACGTGTTAATAACCTGATTTTGGTTTTCAAATCACAATTTATTCCTCTCTAACTGAATCTTTTTGTGTCTAAATAAATGGATTGAAAGACGGTGCAACATCAGGAGATTCACATCAAAGGCCTTTGATACATTTTCTAGTCCAGAACAAAAGCTGATCACAGAGAAGGTCAGAGAGTTTTTGATTTGGACTCATTTCCCCTCTTATTTTCTTCCCTTTTTACGAAGCAGTCCAAGTCATAATAATCATCTGTAAAAAAAAAAAAATCTTGCTGGATTCATCATGTGACTTTTTGTCAACAGCTGTTGTGTAGGCCGCTCTCTGAAATAGGAAAAAAGAAAAACATAGAAATTCATTGTCCTCTCACTGATGCCTAAATCTTCCGTTGACGCACACACTGCCCTTTCTTTTGTTTTTAACTTTATTTTTGGACCAAATCATTAACGTAAATATATAAACATATAAAAAGCCTTTCAACAAACAATGGGTTATTCAGATTTTTTTCCTCCAGAAATGGATGAATTAAATCCACAAAAATATTCAGTTTAATTCTGGACAATTGTCACTGTAATGAAGCTAAAACATTTTAAAGGATTTATTCTCACTGCTTCTGTGCATTTTGGGTTAAAACATTTCATGGCTGTGAAAGAGAAACAGAAAAAAAACTAGAGGGAGAAACCCTGTTGTTTGAAGGACGTGGAGGGGCTTCTGCTATTATGCGCAAAGATGGGGAGAATTGCTGCAGTCGAAATTCCTTTTTGTGAGGGGACAATTTACAACTTGGTAATAGACCTTTTTATGTGCCTCCATCGCCTGTCATTGGATGCCACTGGTCATGTGTGAGAGGCAAACGTCTTCATGGCCCTTTTCCTGATTTCCCAGGCGATTTTTTTCCCCACTGCATTCTGCGTCTATATGGTGTTAAACCGATACGCCACGGTCGGCTTTCTTAAAAAAATCGCCAGTCATTCGTTTCATAAACGTCTGATCAGCACATATTTTCGGCACTGCGCTGTTTTCCTGGATGACAAGAGGAGCGTTTCAACTTTATCCATATCTGGCCTCTCCATGCACACAGCAGCTCTCCGACTCTTTGTAGCTTTTTATCCAAAACAAAAACAAATTCACTGCATAGGTAAAGCTCAGAGAATAAACATGGATTACCACCCGGCTGTAGGTAAGACTTTCCTGTGTGATCGTGGCGTTTTTATTCGCTGCTCGTGTGTCTGCATGTGAAGTTTGACAGCTTCCTGTTTCATTAGTCATGTAAATTAGCGGCAGGGTAATGGCACTCAGGTAATTTAGTGATTTCACATGTTGCTGGGTGTGTGGAAATAAATTGTTTTTGTGTTTTACGCACAGAAAAGATCAGTGATGGTGACTTTAAACAACCTGTTTTTTTTACTGTTGTTATGCTGCAAGAAGGAGAAATGTTTAAGAATGAAGGGATCATCATATCGTTTTTGTGTTTATTGTTGTGGTTGAACGTATCCATTTGAAATCGTATTCTGTGCAAATCTAGCTTGTGTTTGATGTCACTGATGAGACTGTCTGAGCAGATTTTTTGATGCAGACCTCGATGATCTCTGAAAGCTTTTGGAAAAAGGTTAAGCGCATGAAATGAAATATTCCCAATTTTAATTTTAATGTAAAGCCTCAGCCTGCTTTTAGAGGAACTGTTGTACCCCTCAGTTTGTCAGGAAGTCCAGGAAATTCAAAGTTATACCATTTTTACACACAGAGAATCTGCACTGATCTTCTGCTCCGCTCATATTGTGAAAATCCTGAACTGCTGAATTATAATCGACGCAGTTTAAATGTGTTTTATTCCACATTATACAAAAAGTCTGTCAGAAGGAGAAGTTCAGTTTTCATAGCTGTTTTCAGCTGCCTGGAGATGGGGCCAACTGAACAAAGACAGTATTTCACTGTTGCCTGACAGGCAGCTGCGAAAGTATTTACAGCCTCACTGCAATGCGGCAAAATGGACCCTGGAAGACAGACACAGCTAGAAGCCTGAGAGGATCACACAGGATTCACACGGTTGTTGTTGCAGCCAGTTTCACTCTGCACACACAGCTTACATGATTTTATCCTGTGTTTTGTCCTGTGTGATTATGTAGAAGATGCAGATATCTGACTGCAGGCCCTGCTGACTGTGTAACTCACAGTGAATGGATGTGGTTTCCCCCTGTTTACCCTCCCAGACCTGAAGACATTTATTAGACTCTTTAGCAGCACAGTGTGATAAATGTTCCCTCATATGAAGTTATGCAAAACCTTAAAGGGTATTTTACAGTTATTTATAGTTAATCCGTGTTTTTTTTTTCTTTTTAAATGAGTTTAAGTGATTTCTTTGACTATTTTTCTGCTTTCATAGACATCACCAGCTTTGTCTTCTCTGCAAAACATGCGCAATCTTTGCATTGCATCCATTTTAATATCTTTGTGCAAATACGCTTCAAGTTTAAAAACCAAGGAAGACAGTTTGGTGAATATTTGGAGGATTCTTCAGATTTAACATCATATATGTAAGGAAAATCAACTTTCACGAAGCCACATGATTTAACAGACACAGATTTAATCGAACAGAAAACGCAACTTCTTCCTTGTTGCACCTTGTTGCAAATTAATCTGACACATTTTCATAAATATATTGGGAGGTGCAATGACTTGTTTGTGTAGATGGACATTTTTTACAGTGGAAAACAGGAGGGAAGCTGTTAAAATGCCAGCAGAAGGCGCTGTTGTCCAACAGTCAGCCTCTCAGCTCCCCATCAGCGGCGCTTTACCAGCAGGTTGTTGACTGTTGTGAATGGCTGAGGGAGGGATCACGTGATCCATGGGTTCATTTTTAAAGTGGTTGATTAGAGTATTGTGAATAAGAAATAAAAATCAGCCCCAGAATGAAGCAGGGTCAGTAATAAACCGAGTTAATATTATGTGTTGTTGCATTGTGGATGCTGTGTGGAGGATATTTATGTTTTCAGTGGTTTTAGCAACTGACATTCGTGTAATACTGCCGTAAACTGTTATTTACTGTCAGTAATTAATGATACACAGACAGAACAGAGGGTGTTTGTTACTAGAAAATCTTCCAGTTTAATATAATATAAAGCCTGTTGCACTATTAGATTCTTGACCATTCACACTGTGTGCATCACGTGCCCCTTGTGGATAAAGGTGAATGGCAGTAATAATGCTGATGCCTTTAAGAGATGTAGTTAAAATGATTTTATTTACAGACATAAAGCTGCAGGTGTAAAGCTTTAAAACATGCAAACTAACAGAGGGAACTAAGTGTGCACATGATTTTTTTTTTCCTCTCAATCCATCTCCAGGGAAATAACTAATTTTATGAGTACATGCATGTAAAAAAAAAAAAAGTGCCAAACCTCACATTTATCATACCTGTCCCACAGTGGCAGCCACCCAAACCTCACAGCATCATCATCACCAGCTCTCTCTCCCTCTCTCCTGTTTGGTTAGAAAAAAGGAAAAGAGAGGAGGGGCAACAAAAAAAGAAAATGCTCTGCTCTCTGGGATTGGCCTGGAAGGATGAATGACATCAGTCTTATTGTGGCAGGTTCACCAGGGAGAGACGTGTACTTGACCACAAACCAGTGATGTATGTTCAGAGTTTTGTTAACACTTCAGAGGTCATGTGATATTCTTGGACTAGATCACTTCAGAGCAGAGGATTTAAGATTATTAATAAGGACAAGAGACGATCAGGATATCAGAGTTTTAAAAGCAGAAAGTTTATAATCCTTAAATATGCAAATGTAGACTAATAAATACAATGTTTTAATTCAGTCCCAGTGCACCTCTGTTCACATTTTCATAATGAGTGTTACAGCCTCCCCACAGCCTCCCAGCTTCCTCATTTCTACGACTTTTCCTCAGTGCACATCAGTGTAATCGGCATTATTGAGTAAGTGCAACTTTGAGGATTATTTATGGGCCTGCGCGCTGTTGTGAGTGGCTGCGAGGAAACACGTGACGCCATTAAAGTTTGTTTTATGGCCTGGGACTTGACAAGCCAAAATATAATTCTCATTGTGTATTAGTAAGAGCGTCCAGATGGACTGGAAAGGGCTTCAATTCAAACAGGGAGCTTCTTTACTCTCGGACTGACTTTTCTATATTTTTCCTGCAGCGCGGATGCGTTTGTTGCGCGCTGCGCCATGTGTCGCGCTCTCTGCGGTAAGCTGTGTTTTATCATTATGCTCGTGGTGTATGGGGCGTGTGATGTCACATGCGTAATGCTCACACAGGCTAAACAGTTTCCTGCCTGTAAAAAAAGGCAGAGCTTCGTGCTTAAGGGACAAACACACAAAGTTGGACGATGCGCTGCAGTGAGGACGTTGTCTTTAGTCTTATAACTGTGCAATATGGATGTAAGACTCTATGGATGATTTTTAAATATGAATGTCCAGACGTTACTTTGATTTTCTCCTTCATTTATTTTCTTATTTCTTGTTTGGAGACGGACAGAATCAACCTGTTGACTCATCTGTTTGGAGATGTCTGAACTATTTGGTGAATTGTTTGATGAAAACACGACAAGTAAATTACAAATCTGCTGTTTTCTGTTGCATCCATCCATTAGCTACAATTTGCATGATTTACAATTCGTTGCCTTGACAATATGAACTTCAGTTTTATCCACACTGAAATGTATAAACCAGTAAAGTGAGCCTCGCAATTTACAACAATAAAATCTCCTTTATATGTTGAGGCTTTTTCATTATTCGCTGAGGGCCTGATGCGTTTCTGCTGCAGGCCTTTAAATTATTAATTACTTCAGACATTGTTAGAAATCCAGTTTAATAATGGTTTCATGCTTAATATTAAGTTTTTTACAAAGGGATTTAAGTTTTATTTTCTATTATTATCATCCAATAAATGTTTCCTTGCTGTGTACGAAATTTAGACTAAGCAGGCCTGGTGTTTTCTGTTGCTCTCAAACATTCACATTTTGATAGAAAAAGCTCGTAAATGTGATGAAACTCAGTCCAGTTAGTCTTAGTTTAACACGGGCTGCCAGGAAACGCTGACTTTATCATTTCTTTTGTTGTGAATCTCGGCTTTGACCCGTCTGAAGGACGAGCAGGGGAAGGTGAAAGGCAGGTCAGGCTGTCTAATAAATATTGAAATGTGAAGTGCAAGGACGAGTTTCTTCTTCTTTATTTATTTATAGACCGCACATGGCATCTTTTGGCTGAGGCCAAAACGAATATTTGGTGGAAATTTTAGTGTAAATCTTGCGGAACAATCAGAGAAAACAACCTTTACACATCTGCGTCTTTTCTTGGTCCAAACAGATTCACAGCAAAACGTCAAATCGCCTTTATTTTTTCTTTTAAAAAAAAGGTCTGTTCTGCAACTTCACAATGTCCTTCGAGCTGAAAATATTAAACTGTGACCACAACACTATAAAAGATCAAACAGTTTTTTAGCACAACAAGAAATAACTTGGTGTCTTTACGCATTCAATTTTTCTTGTTAAAGTAGAAAAAACACAACGTATGTGCCAACAACTGTGCATAGTGTCCAATTTTTGTCCAAAAAGCAAATGTTACATAAATGCAAACCCAACATTATAAGTTAATTAAATTAATCTGACACTGCTTTATTGATTAATAGGCTATTTCCTCGCACCCAAAGGATTGTTGTTGTTGTTGTTGATGTGCACACTGATATGAAATTATGTGGTTCTCACACTGATATGCTGTCCTTTAAAATAGAAAAATAATTGGTGGCTATTTTTTGAAAATCATCCTTTTATTAATTTATAAAATAAAAAGGAAGTTTTCAGAATAAGTCTCCTGTGGCCGCCATGCTGGTTTGCTTAATGGCCCACGAGGACTTTGGTAAACTTTTGCACCCTTTGAGCTGTCAGCGGGGCCAAAAATAATGAAACTTTGGGATAAGTTTGTAAATGATTTGGTTTGACCTCGGTGGCCTCTGAGCCTCATCTCTGGGTTCAGCTGGTGATAAGCAGCCGCTTAATATTCCGGCTTATATCATCTAAACGCTTATCTGTGTGAGTTTATAACTGCTGCTGTTGCTGCTGCTGCTGCTGAGCTGTTTGACAGAAGATTAACACTAAATCTGACCTGACAGCTAAAAATAATAATATTTTATATACTTTAAAGGCGTTTTTCTGGATTAAAAAGAAGAACTAGTGCACAGAAACCCTGCACTGACTTCTTGATATTTTCTTTTTTGGTGTAAAATGAAGTTATTTATATGGTTTATATAGTTTTAAGGCATTTTTCTGGAAGATCACAGAAAACCTGGGCTGCGCTCGGGTGATATTTTTTTGCTTTTTGCTACAGAGGTGCCTGCAGGCCAATTGATTTCTTACTTTTAAGAATTAGCGACTGACAAGGATTTAAAAGCTGACACCTGAGCAGATTTAACACCAATCAGCAACGTAAAAGTAATAAATCTTTCAGTTTTGCATTGCGTAAAGACAGGAAATAGTTACATTTTGAGACTGGATTAAATAAGACTCTCACATATTACTCCAAATCCCTGTGGTGTGTCTGTTTGCAAAGCTTTCCTCAGTTTCTTTCATATTTTTGTTGATGCAGACTCTGAGCCACTTTGTGTATAAATGTACAAGAAAAAAAAGTGTTGTGGTTATGCTGTGGCTAAAAGTGGGCAGTGTCGCTTCCCGTCGTCTATATATACCCTGTAGAACCGAATTTGTGTGATGAAACCACAGTCACAGATTCGATCCTAGGGGAGTATATGGTCGATGAAAAAACTTCGATTATTGACTTATTGCTTATTGTTTTTTTTTAATCAGGCCTTTGATTTGGTCCTGACAGTGGCCACAGTGACAGTAAATCTGACAACACCCCATTACACTTACAGGAGAAGCTTTGTGTTGAAACTCTATCAGGAAATTTGAAGTAAAAAAAAAACATAATCAAGAATCTGTTTAGCTCATATCTGTTGGTGGAGAAATCCACAGCACACTCCACTCCAGCTGTAGCTTCTCTTTCTTTTTTCCTCCTGTGGGTCGTTTCTGTCTCCACGTTATTGATTCCCAGAGGCTGCTGCTGCTGCTGCTGCTGCTGCTGCTGCTGGCCAATGGGCTCCTGAGACAGTTTGTTTCAAAGGGATGGGAGCAGATGAAGTGATGAGATTGGTGTAACTTTTGGATGACCCCCTTCTTGACAAAGACCGTCTCCATCAATTGTCCTCAGTCATTATTCGCTGCTTTTATGCCAAGGGGGCTTTTTGTATCTTTTGTTAGTTTCTCTGTTGAACACCATGCCTTCGAGGTAGACTCCAGAAACTGATATATTTATATAAAACTGTAAAAAACATTCATGTAAACCCCTTTTCTTGTAGGTTTATTTTGAGTTTTAATCATCTTAAAGAGAAATATTGAGGTAAATATGTTTAATTATCGTATTTTTTCCAGCTTCTTTTTATTTCCAAATGTGCACACAGATGTTTCAAAGTAATCTTAGTTTTTTTCCCATCCACAATCTAATTTTGGTGCATCTTAAGTTATGTAAAAATGCATTTAGTTGTATGTTTACCCGTGTTTGGACCAGCATCACCTCCATTGGCCGATCTGGTCACATGGTTCGCTAACTTTATTCAGTTGACACCAAGTAGGAGGGCTTTATGGAGGGAGGAAAAAAAGACAACTCGAGAAAAATTAGTATTTTCTACCTTCAGAAATTAATGGCCATGAGTTCGTATATGGTGAACTCAAAGTATGTGGATCCTAAATTTCCTCCCTGCGAGGAATATTCACAAAATAACTATATACCTGAGCAGGGCTCGGACTACTACAGTCCATCGCAGGACACAGACTTTCAGCATCCAGGGATCTACCCACGGTCAAACTACACGGAGCAGCCCTTCAGCTGCAACACTGTGCAGGACTCCACAGTGCAGCAGCCACGGGGTCATGTGCACGACAGATCCAGCCAACCGAGCCATTTTAGCAGCGCACAGACTGAGCAGGGGCCCCCGGTCCAAGCGGCCGGACCCCGGACTTGTGGACAGCAGCAAAACACAAAGAGCCAAAATGGGATACAAGCCAAGCAGCCTGCAGTAGTTTACCCCTGGATGAAGAAAGTTCACGTAACTACTGGTAAGATTTCCACCTTCTTCTTCTTCTTCTACTCCTTCTTTTCCTGAGAGCTGTAGTTTCAAAATCATTCTGCGTAATATTTATAGGTGTCTTTGAAAGGCCTCGCCAATTACACAAGTCATAAATTTTTATAGCTCAGGAAATAGGCCGCTAGGTAAGAGCCTGAAAGCTCCTGAAAACACATATTGACCGGTGAAAATGGTCTTAAATCCGCTGCAAATCTGTTTTAACCCAGTTAAATTCATTCATTATTTCCTGGTGTCGCTTCCGTGTGAATTTCCTTCAACTTTGTGCGCCCCGGGTGAAGCAGCAGCAGGAGAGAGACTTTTTTTTCTTGGTGTGTTTATACCTTGTATTGGCCACATTTGGTGACTTTCGTTTTTGTTTTCTTTCTCCCCTTCAGTGAACCCGGACTACGCAGGACCTGAGCCCAAACGGTCCAGAACAGCTTACACCCGGCAGCAGGTTTTGGAGCTTGAGAAGGAGTTTCACTTTAACAGGTATCTGACCAGGCGGCGGCGGATAGAGATTGCCCACACTCTTTGTCTCTCCGAGAGACAGATCAAAATCTGGTTCCAGAACAGAAGGATGAAATGGAAGAAAGATCACAAACTGCCCAACACCAAGGGCAGATCTGCACCAGCCTCCAGCCATCTGCAGAGCCTCCAGAAGGACAACCAGACTGATATCACAGCGTTATAAGAGAGGACACTGTCCTGTCTTTTAGAAATTAACTGTACATAAAAAAGACAAAGGTTGCATCTGACTTTTGCATGGACTGATGTCGTTTTCTAGTCGTATTTTTTTTATTTAACAAAAATGACCCAAGCAGTGTTGACTCAAGAGTCAGAAAATCAATCAGTTCTTTATTTCTTGGAGGTTTGCAAGTTGAGCCTCTTCTGTGTTTTAATTTTCCTCAAAGAAACATCGAAAAATCGTTTATTTTTTATTTTTTTCAATTATTATTTTGGACCCACTCCGAGGACGTTTGATAAACAACCACGGCCGATTTTCTTGGATCTAAACAAAGTGTTTTCTCACGTGGAAATATCTCCATCCAAAAAACCCAGGAAGGCCATTCGTTGAAATTACGCACACACACACACACACACACACACACACACACACACACACACAAAGGTTATTTCTCCGATTTAAACTTCGCATTAAACGCACAATATATTTACTTGAAGGAAACCTTATTATTTTGCAGAGCACGCCAAAACACTCCTACTTTCGTTAGTTGCAAAATATCCCGCTGAATGTTTCAGTTCCACGTTTTTTCTTCTATTTTTGTGACTTGTATGTTTTAACTTATTTTGTACAAAAAAGCTTTGAAATTTTCTTAGCCTAAATATTATTCCCAAACGTAAGACATTCCTGTGTGCATACTTATTCAGAGTGCCCTTATAAATCTCTCCTGACATCTTTGTAAACAGTGTACATTTTCAGAGGCTCTCTCATGCTATTTGAGACTCTCATATGAAAGACCATTTGTTTCCTGCATGGCATCAAATTGATATTGGATGTTTCTCATCGGAAATAATCAAATCCTGAATATTTAGGAGTATAATTGTTTATTTTTCTTGATTTTTTTTACGTCATTATTTATTTGTTTAAAAAAGAAAACTTGTAAATTTTCGTATAGCACACAATTTTAATTAAAAAGTATTCGTTCAACTTTTATTATTCTAAAAAATAAGTTTGAACTCTTGTGCATTATTAGCATGGCTTTATGCAAAGTTTTAGTCTTAGTTGATGTGGGAATCTTATAGTTTTTTTTTTTCCCCATTTACACCCAGCAAACCGTGGGGGTGGGGGGGATTTCAGGTCACGTTTCAAGACAGATATTTCTTGTTTTATACCGTCATTGTCCTCGGACAAAAAAGCCCAGAAGCTCTCCCAGTATGTGGAGGTCTCCTCTCTGAAGTCTTCGTGATGAGAGAGTTGAAAAGGTATTTCAACCGAAGGTCGACAAAAGCAGCAGTGGCAGGTTCATCCAGGGGACACATTTCAGCCGCAAGGACTGACCCCAGCACCCCTGACCCGCCGGACAGGCAGCATTTTCTCTCCCAGGCGCTATTCGCTTTGGTTTGGAGGGCTGCTCCATCACACTTTAAAAAGCTAAAACAAAAAAGAAGAGATCATTCAAAGTAAGAGCCAGTGATTTCCACACTTTTCCACGTGTTTTAACAGTATTTATACAAGGCGCTGCCCTCGAATAGGTTCTGATTCGTGCATTTGTCTCCTCATGTCAATATGCAATCTTTTTGTTGTTATTTTTGTACATGCTTTTTACCTTGTACTGTGCATTGAGATGTGAGAAGTATATTGGAAAAAATAAAGATTTCTACTGATTATGCATTTAAATATTTGCAAAAAACAGTGGTGTGGGATGTTTTTTCTTCACTCTTAAAATGTTTTAATTTTGAGGATTTTTTTCCTCGACACTGTGGTATTTGTTGTTATTTTTTATTATTTTAATTTTTAACTTTATGAAGCTAGTTAGTCCCATCTGGTTTTCACAATTTATACAGGATCACCTTTGTTTGGGAAAAGTGTATTTTTGTTAGTGGCTACAAGCATCTGGAGCCATCTGGACCCAAAGACCCCCTTTTTACAACACATCCACAAATGGACCAAATGTGGACAGCATGGGCAAAGTCAGCCTTCTGTCTCGTCAAGCCTGAAATTTAAGAGCAGCAGTGGGTTATTTATGAAAGATTAGTGAGGGGTATTATTGAAAAACATAATAAAGAACGATTTTTTTGCTCTGCCGTGGCTTAATTTCACTCATTAGTTGTTATCAGAGGGAGCGCATACCGTGCGTAAAAATATACGCGGCACAAAATGCCCCAAATTCTTTTGGGGGAGACTTTCAAGGCGGACCACCTTCATAACCAAACAGTACTTAAATTTG
The DNA here is from genome assembly GCA_900323345.1 of Pseudochromis fuscus. Taxonomy (NCBI): domain Eukaryota; kingdom Metazoa; phylum Chordata; class Actinopteri; family Pseudochromidae; genus Pseudochromis; species Pseudochromis fuscus. Next base: position 46,928 of record OOFC01012064.1, read on the forward strand.
TCTTGTGATGTAAAGTGAAGCACGAATTAAGTTTATTGGCCTCTTAGGACTTAAACTGACATGAAACAACTTTTTCAGAGGTCCAAACCTGGATTACGCACATTTGTTTGTGCAGTATTAGCATAAAATGCGTAATAGCCTTAATACTACCTCTACAGGATAGTACTTCATCCTACCCTATACGACAGTAGGGTTAATATTAAAGCCCCCTTTGCTTCTCGAGCTAGGACTTTATTGAGGCTGACCCACTGCAGCACTGACCTCCGACCCTCCACACCACAGAATAAACTCTGATGCAAACAAAGTGACCATCATGTGGAAAGACAATCTGCAGTCACACAGTGCTCATCTCCACTGACCAAGTTGTCTTTCTGAATCCCCACTGAGCTTAAACGCGGAGCTGTGGACGTGCACACAAATGTTTGTGTTTGTGCGTAAAAAAAAACAATACAAGTCGTGTGTCATACAGATTTAGAGAGAAGCAGAGACAGAGTGATGCTTCCAATTCACCATCCTGCCACAAATGATCTGCACATAGATGCTGAAGAGAAGATGAGAGAAAAAGGGGGAGAGAGATGAGAGGAGGGGGAGGGGGTGGACTAACCTACCTAATGTACATTACTAGTCCTTTAACTTAACTAGGTGTTGCAATTTTGTTGCTTATTATTTTGGAACTATTTCATATAAAGTCTGTTTTTTTCTGATCTCCATGAAATTAAATAGTGTCTTTATCATAAACAGCTTCCCTGGCAATTATTATCAGGTCAGAGCAGCCTACTACAACGTGCAGTGTGTAGCCACACTGACCTACATGTCTGAACAGCAATAAATGGGAGCCAAAGGCAGTGCCATTTTCAATGACACTGCACCCAGTGCAGGAATACAACGTCGTTGCTCTCCATCCGGCCATATTTGATTTCCAGCTGTTTTTTCGCAGAAGCTTCTCCGAGCCAGACAACCCCCCTAAAGATATATTAAAGTGCGCTGTCTGCATTCAGAGATATAATCCAGAGACTATACCACTCCGCTCTCTATTCTCGACCACGTGATTGTCTAAATAATTAATGCAGCACGTCCCCCTAGAAACACGGCGTCGTCATTAATCGCAAGGACTCTATCAGACTTGAAAACTGAAGAGATCCCCCAAGAAAATAATATCCGATACCCGGCGCAACTGTAGTCCCGCACTTTAGCGACACATCTGAACCGATGGATGCTTGGGTAGGTAAATATTTCAGCATTTTTCATGTTGCCCGAGCTGGTAAATGACGATATCAAATGTCGTGATATTTGATAAATTGCTCCCTTTGATGTGTGCGCTCTGAGCACTATTGTAAAGCTGTGGCTGTAGTCGCTTTACGCATGCCTTCTGTTTTTGTTGTTATTAAATATTTTAACAATAGCAGAATTTTTTGTGCTGTGCCGTTCGCGCACACATCTTTAAATGGATGGATAGGACTGATGGTAAAAACTAAATAGCAGTGACATGTATTTATGGACGCTCGCTGTGAATAAATGCTCTTTCGGACACATACAGCTCAGTTTGCCTCCTCCACTGGGCCCATTCATTCATTATTCACAGTCTAATTCAGATTTTTAACAATTTAGTTGAAAATTTCCAAAAAAGGAAGGAAACATTTTTAAAAAGACACAATATTTAAATAGTAAATGGATGTATATTGAAGTAGAAATAAGCGTGTCTTGATTTATAGTTGAAGTTTGAAAGCAAAGATAAATAATATGGTTATTTATTTTCCCTTTTCGCTTGAGAGCAAAGCTGATTTCTGTTGTTTTTATTGTTAGTGGGGGGATGATTTGATTTTGATTTCTTAGAAGTCGTGGAAGTTTGGGCAGCCTGACAGTTCTGCCTCCTTGTAAATCATTCTCAGTAATTCCTGAAAGGGTGCGAGGCTGTTGGGGGGCCGGGCGAAAACTGTAAATCTTTCACTTTTATTACCCTCTGAACATATGCTGCGACGCTGCCAGTCCTGCATCCCTTCTCCTTCTCGGAGCAAAGACAAACCCACCGCTGAAGCAGCCGACGCTCTCTGCGGCTCCAAATATTCCTCCTCCAAATCCATCCTGGCCTTTTTCAAAGTATATTTTTTTATTTATTGGGTTTTAAACTTCGCAGATATTTGATGAAGTGTGTGATTAATACTGCGGGGGAAGACAAGGCTCTTTGTGTTTCAGCAGGGTGTGAAGACAGACACAACAAACACAGGATGATAATGTGGTTTATTTGAATACAATCCCTTCTCAGCTGCAAGAGAAAAAAAGCCCACGTCGTTTATTCCATAAATCATTTTTTTTAAATGGATATCACTACAGGACAACGCCAGTAAATATTTTACAATATGATAGAGGAAAAAAAGACTTGTATGTGGTGCGTAATGGGCCCACTTTACAGGATTTATTGTGAAATTCTTGGTAGTTTCTATCTCAGGAGAAGTGAGGAGAAAATCTCCAAACAAACATAAAATGCACCCATCATTTTTACGCACATAGGTTCTCCAACCACTGCGTCTTTGTTGGACATAAGATTGCGTAAAATGAATTAAAAATAGCACATCTGCTTGAGTGTGAATAGCCACTGAAGTGCAGGCGAGTTGCAATTCATGAGGAGACAAAAAAAAAGAAGAAATAGGCAGAGGGACATTTTCACATTCACACGGTTCAGATGAGGAAATAAACGCCACCCTTTATCAAAATGGATTGGTGAGGTAAGGCTTGCTTGAAGAAGAGAACAATCACGTGAACAAATATGCTTGTATCTTAAGGCAGCGCCTTTATTTGTCATCATAAAGCTTCCGAAACACCCCAAAAAATCCGAACGATAGCTCCAAATCTGCACAGGGCCTATCCGTTTTCTGAATTCCTGTATATTTCAGTGGTGATTGATTGCCAGTGATTTTTTTCTGGAATAAGGATACCTTGTTCGCTTTTTATTGGTAGTTGAATGCGAGTCCTTCCATTCTTTCGGGAATACTGTCTCCACTGGTATATGGAAATGTCTGAAAAACAGCAAGATCAGGTTTAGGACAGCATTGTCTACAGACAAAGGGTGAAGGATTTATTCTGGAGACTGCGTGGAAAAGGAACTGAGAGTTGAGAAGGGAGCTGGTTTATGATGAATTGATTCACAGGTAAGCAATTGCATGGCAGAAAGCAACCTTTAACCACGGGTTAATATAATGCAAAGGAAATATATATGATTCATTCCATTCAAGGAGGTGATGCTTGTTAATGTCGCCGGCAGACGCGCGGATATGGAGCCCACAGCAGCTTCAGAAGCACACTCATATATTTTATTTTTCCCCAAATATTATCGACACATTGAGCTCGAGCTGCTCTGCGCTTTTTAGCTGATTTTATGAAAACCAGCTACGAAGAAGAAGAAGAAGAAGAAGAAGAAGAAGAAGAAGAAGAAGAAGAAGAAGAAGTAGGAGAAGGAACTTTTTTCTTTTTGACTCTTGGATCGTAAATCACATTAATTTGTTGTCTTATCGTCACACTGGCGTTTTGCCGTGATTTATGTGGTTTCAACTATATGGCTTTGTTAACCTGCAACGTTATATTATACATGAATTCATATTGGAAGTTTTTTAACGGATTACCGGGGGCTGAATAATCAACAAGAACAAAGGCAAATATGCTTTTTAATTTTTCTACTGTTTGGATACCTTTATGGCTAAGTTGGCTCTTGGTTCATAATATTCACTCCTGTTTTGTTTTTTTCTTTTTTATGGCTTCACTGGACTAAACATCAGGCCTGAAGACAGTGACGGCTGATATTTAAGATGATTATTCCCCCATTTTGCTCACTTTCTTTTACGCATCTACATCTTTAGTTTTCAGTTAAGAAATTAAACAAAAAAATGTAAAAATGAATTTATCATTTTGCACGTTTCTCCAGCAGCAAACCTTGAAATTTATCACAACAACAACAACAACGATTGTGCTTGATGATACACTATTATTATTATTATTTACAATTTTTTGGCCGTAGCACCTTCATTCTTACAACAACACGGGTGTGTAGGCTGTTTAACTTGAAATATTAAAGCAATGTGAAGGGTCTGAGTGGGAGAAAAACACTCCAGATTGAGTCCGACCCATTGTGTGAACCAAACTTACCGTAACAACGCGTAGGCGAAAAACACAGCCGAGAAAAAAGGGGAACCATGTCTGCGACTAGTAGCTCAGTGTGCTCAAAAACACTCGAGGTGCAGATTATCCACCAACCTTTCCAAATATTCCTCATGAAGAAAGTCTCACATTCTCATAATAATCTCCATTTTGAAAGCTTTTATCCTCAAATATTAAAAGAGGTTTCACACCATCAGTGAAAAAATGTTAAATGATGATATTAATTTAAAAAATCTGAGGTTTAATTTCTGCTTTTCTCGCCGTCGGTGGAGCACCTCTGTCCTGTTTCTGTCCCCGCTGAAAAAACTGCTTTGAATTAAGTTGAGGACTTGTTTCTATACTTGAAGCCAAACTGCTCGTTGTTCATTAAACTTTGGCTTAATGCTGAATGACCCAAAGGTCACCAAAAAAAGCTTATGACTGCTGAATATTTGCCCTGGCTCTTTGTATAAAAGTGCACGTGCAGGACTTTTCACTCTCAGGGAAATCAAAGCAGAAAAGAAAATCTGTCATATGTGTGGTCACCGCAAATCCACGTCCTGCAATTGAGATTTTTTTGTCCAAAATTTAAATATATAAATAATTCACAGCAGCAATAATAGACCATATATGGATATCATTTTGAATATTCATCTATTTTAATGCTGCGATTCCAAGAGGGGAAAAATCTTCTAATAACAAGATATTTTATGTAATTTTATTTGTCTTCCAGGTCGAGATGGAAGCAGTGATGAATGCGTGAGGGATATAAAAGAGATCTGCGCAGATTTCGGTGAGTAACACTTGTTTAATGAAGGGAGTGGACAACACAGCCATGCAACTGCTAACAAGGTGAAAGGGTGATTTGTTATTAGGTTACATATTTATGCGCTCACGGTGTTTCACGGGAGGCTTAAATCACGAAAACGCACGAGCACATGAAGGATGGCTTTAACTTAGCCTGTGCATGTCATTATTTACGCAGGCCAGAGTCCAGTTTCAATACGTCCCCATTTTTCGTTGCCAGAATAACGACTTAGAGCACAGGATATAATACTTTTGTCCATGAAAACAAAACAATACATCATATATATATTTACAGATTTAACTAAAATACATGCAAATTAAAAAATGTAAAATCTGGAAGAATTTCACCACTCCATCCCTCGATTTTCCACATTACAAGATGCGCCATCTCCAGCATCCCCTGCCTTTATTTTAACCAGCAAAAAAAATATCTCCGTGTGTTTTCCCACCTCCTGCTCGTGTGTAGCTACAGACTCGCACTGAGCCAGGATGGAGGCATCATTTATAAACCGAGCCTCTGCATGGGAGAAGCCGCCGAGTATGAAATTCTTTCCCTTGCCTTCCTCCTACGCTTAGTTTTACACTTCTGAAGGGGCTGAGGAGTCTTGAGGAGTGTTTTGCTTTTCATTCCTCTCTGAGGCCGTTTTACAACCATAACATTTGTGGTCATAAATTTTGCCGCGGTCCACACTGACAGGTGCAATTGTTATGCACGGCGCAGACTGCACCTCCTGAAGCCACCAACATACAGTAACAGGGGCCTTTGATATATATTTTTGTTGCAGCTTAGTTAAAATGCTGACGTGCGTTTCTCTCTGTCATATTCTAATGTAGTTGTTATCAAAAACTACCCACCACAACAGTTGGTAAGGTTTTAGTTTTTATTTTATTTTTTGTGCGTAATTGGAGGTGATATTTGCAGGAATAAAACTGGAAGAAACCAATCAAAAAAGAGGTTGATGCTTGTGTAAAGGTAATGAAATATATTTAACTACCACCCACCCAACTAAACGCCTTCCTCCTCTCTCTCACTTTTACGCACAGCCACCACCTCCGTTTTTTGATATCCACATTTATAACCGACAGTGGAGGAGTATTTGTGTATTTATCTTCTTGCGTGCGTAAAAACGCGCAATCCAAAAATGCGTGTGCGCAGGGACAATGAACGCATGACGGGCTTTGTCAGGCCTCGTGATTAGTGAAAAGGGGCATTGTGTGTTATGTGTGTGTCAAATGCTGATTCAGCTTATTTGTGAGGGACTCCTAAAGCCTCCCAGAGGGTCCTTTTAGTGCGAGTTAAACTTTAACTGTTTTGTGCCAGAAATGAGTCAAACGAATCTGGGACGAGGGGAGATGAAGCATTGTTACAGACAGTGTGTGGAGACAGTTGGTGATTTCTAATTTAATAGCTGCTGTAACCTATAGCAACCTGAGACTGGGCCTAGGAGAGTGATGGTTTATGGTGATTTTTTTAAAAACTCTGTATCTCTCGCATCCATTGGAGTTTAAATGAGTGATGTATTTCTGTTTGTAGGTCACAGACTGGAGCAACGGTGGGAAACACCAATCACGTGAATAAACAACACCCATGCCATTGGATAGAGTTGCACTGGCTAATTGGCTTTAAAACCATAAAATGCAGAAAGCAACATACTACGATAACTCTGGACTTTTTGGAGGGTACTCTTACCCCAAACCAGACTCTTACAGCTATGGCCCCGCACACCAGTCCTACCCTACTTCTAACATTGAGAGTGACTACCAGGGCTCAGTGTGTCCCATCCAGACCTCTGCAGTCCGGCCACCACCGGCCCTCAAAGACAGTGACCTGAACGGTGACTGCATGCGGCAAAGCAGCAGTCAAAGTAACAACAGCAGCAGCAGCAGCAGCAGCCAGGGGACTAGTATTTCAGAACAGCAGGCACCTCCACTGTCCGCATCTTCCCCGAGCTCCAACAGCTCTGCATCCCAGAAGAAGAAGTCTCCATCCAGCAGTGCTTCTGGTTCTGCCACACCAGCCCTCACCAAGCAGATCTTCCCCTGGATGAAGGAGACCCGGCAGAACTCAAAGCAGAAGAGCAACAACTGCGCCACTGCAGGTAGAGATCAGGATGGTGAGTGTGTGCGCGCGCGAATGTGTTTGTGTGTATGAGGGGGAGGGATGGAGGTGGGGGGGGGGG